>LBNU01001631.1:129029-158305 GCA_014162995.1 Artemisia annua | reverse complement strand
TTTTTTTTTTTTTTTTTTTTTTTTTTTTTTTTTTTTTTTTTTTTTTTTATCGTTTCGGATGTTAAGGACGATTTGAAATTACATATAGTTAAGTTTGAATGTTTGATACACATTACAAGTTATCTCGGATTACTTTTTGCTAGTGACACGATTAATATAAGTTTTGAAGGAAACATATATTTATGAATGCAGTTGTGTACCTTTATCCGTTTTATATTTGTTACATTCAAATAAAAAGGTAAAAACCACCGTTAGGGTGAACAGTGAGCACCGCCTAATAGCTGCTTGTTAGATATTATATGAGATACGTTGATACATATAAGAAACTAAGTGATCAGATTGCGAACAAAACGGGTCTTGATTTGAAGTTAATGTGCAATCAGTTTGCACTTATCGTAGTATTTGTACATCTGTAATGTTTAAAACATAAGTTTGAGACTTTGAAAACAATAATAATTTCAGATTACCCTTGAAACGAGGCGACTTGGTCATTGACTCTTAAATGTTAAGTTGGATTCCATTATCCATTTTGCAAATAACTGCTTCTGTGCTTATTGCATTTTAAGTGTTTGCTAGAAACAAATTGTGTATGATTATTTGCTTATGCATCTAATATGAGTAAATAAGGAGAAGTTTTTTAGGAGCACATAGGCTTATTCTGTTATCAAAACACAATAAGGAGTTTTGAGTATTCAACTAGGTTTAACAGCTTATTTGGCACATATAAGCTGTTTTATATGATTTGTGGCGGAGGAGCTTATTTGCTTATAAGCTGATAAGCACAAGAACTTTTAGATAAGCTAACCAAAATACTTCCTCACACAACGATTTGTTATAACAAAACCAAATCCACACAGCATACTATATACTCCTACTATATAGTGCATTTGCATTTTGTTACAGCTTATTCAAACAACACAAAACAGTTCTAAGAATCGTTCAAACTTCAAAAAGACAAGAATAGATGAGTGTAAACATTGTATCAGTCGCTGCGGATGATTTTGATATTACATTGATTATCCTGATTGTTTGGTCACTAAGGATATGTCAGTTTAATTAACATTACAGGTTATTTAGGAATTACTGTTAACTTCTGACGAAATCTTTATACATGGTAACGGTAAATGTATTGATGCATGTAATTTTGTAGATTTTTTCCCTTTGTTATGAATTATGATGTCTATGTAACTCTAGAAATCACCGTTAGGATGAATAGTGAGCACTGTTATCAGATACGTTGATACAGATAGGAAACTAAGTGATGAGATTGAGAACAAGAAGGGTCTTAACTTGAAGTTTACATGCAATCATTTTGCACTTATCATAGTATTTGTACCTCTGTAATGTTTAAAACATAAGTTCGACACTTTGAAAAGAATAATAATTTCCATACATCATTAAAATTTTATTTCTGATCGCTTCTATGACATGACCATGTATTCTGTGGCTGTTTCATATGCTATCAGACAATTACCGTGTCTGCTTTAGAAATGATAAATTTTGAAAATGAATACATTAAAAAAAGCAGTTTCAAACTTGTGTACTTTGTACTCAGGGAGCTGATTTGAATGAAAACGAGGCAAAGAAGAAAACACTAGCTTGCCCCATCTGTTATGACCCGTTAATATGGAATGGTGATCCAGTTTTTTCGGTGTAAGCTCTGCTTTTTAAATTAGTTGACATGATTATCTTTTTTTTTTTTCAACCGCCTGTATATCTTACATTTGAAATTTAATGTTTTTACTGCAGTGATTCTACGCCTCGGTCTATTTTGAAATGTGGCATCTGTAAAAAAGTCTACAGTGGTAATGAAAATCATCTTGACTTAACAGTAACTAGTGGCTCCAAAAAATATGGCGAATATAGGCCTGCTTCTTCTGAGCTTTTTAGGTATCTCCTGTAAACATCATGAATATATTTAACTGAGTGAAAATGTATCCAATTAATTTTATGTATCCTTTTGTGACTGAGAAGCTGTTGTGTTTGCTGAAATAGGTTGCCTCTAGTATCATTCCTGTATGAGAGGGGCTGGCGACAGGCTTTTACAATATGGGGTGGTTTCCCGGGCCCAGAAAGAGAGGTGATATGCCTTTAACTTTTTATGAGAGGTGGCAATTTTGACCGTTTACTTATGAATGGGTCGATTCGGGTTATGTTTTATCAATACTGGGTCAAATGGGCAAAATCAAACATTAGCTTGAAAGGAAACGGGTTGAAGTCTCCTAAATTGTTTTTAATGTACATAACACCTAAATTATTGTTAATTCAAATAATTATGTTATCAATAAGACAATAGTATAATCTTCGTAAACATATGTTTCGGGCAGTCTTTCGGGCCAATCTGACCTGGCCCATCCATTTTTACCACTTCTATCTAAACATAAACTATGTATTGGTTTCTATGTGTACATTTGTTTTCAGAAGTTGACTATATGAAGTATATATAAAAATTAATCTATTGTATTGTTATAATGTTTTCTACAGTTTGAACTGATGAGAGATTATCTTAAGCCGGTCATCGGTGGAACCATTATTGATGCTAGTTGTGGTAGTGGGATGTTCACGAGGCTTTTTGCAAAAAGTGGACTATTCTCTCTTGTTGTTGCACTGGATTTTTCAGAAAGTATGTTAAAGCAGTCTTATGACTACATCAAACAGGAGGAAAACATATCTAAAGAGTATGTAACTGATTTCCTCGTATTACTCTGAATTTTACAATCATCGTCTATAACGCAAATCGTTTTTATCATTTGAGATTGAGTTCTGATGGAGAGACTGTACTTTTTAGGAACTTGATCTTGGTTAGAGCTGATATTGCACGACTACCATTTGCTTCAAGTTCTATAGACGCTGTGCATGCTGGTGCAGCTCTTCATTGTTGGCCTTCACCGTCTGCTGGCGTAAGTACCCAAAGTTTACAATGCCCTAAATTGTTTTATGAAGTAGAACTAGTGCTAATATTTTCGCAGTATTTTTTACATAATCATATTTATTACACCCACCGTTTACAAAATGTTCTAAATTATCTAGAAAAGTGTTTGTGGGCCGACTGGACCAGACCCGTACATTATTATCTGAATAATTTGTTACTTTCACCCAGAAGAATACTTATGGGAAGTTTTTTTTAAGTTATTTGCCATTTTGCCTGTTGAAATAGTTAGAAAAATCGATGATTCTGGGTATCAAACTATCAATAGTTCAAACACCAGGTTTATCCAATTATGCTTTTAGGCGTGTAATAAAAGTTACTCAAGGAATTTAATTGAATTGCTACATCTACTGGTTTTATTTTGTTGTATTTGGTTCGGGTATTCTTTATATTCATCTAACTAGCTTATACGATGTGGTGCAACAGGTAGCTGAAATAAGTCGAATTCTTCGACCTGGAGGAGTTTTTGTTGCCACCACTTACATAGTAGATGGCCTTTACTCATATATCCCCTTTTTATCGCCTATACGCCAGGTATGCATTCACTTTAATACATGCTAGATCATTTTATACTAAGATTTATACTAATATAGTAATAGTATTGTTTTTCTAATCATGCATTAGTTATTTTTTTTGGGTAAAAGGGTTTATTCACCCCGGTAAAATGATCATGCATTAGTTATTGATAACAAAAAAAATCAAGTCAACTCAGTCCGACCTGAACCTTTCTGAAAACTCATCCATTACCCGTCCAACCCGTCTTGCAACCTTCTAATTTGCATAATGAAACAACAAAAGTAGAATGTGATAAGATTGCATTGTTTTGTACTTGTAGAATATCGCACAGTTTTCAGGGAGCCACCTTTACCTATCTGAACGTGAACTAAGAGAGCTATTCACAACTTGTGGACTGGTAGATTACACCTGTATTAGAAACGGACGATTTGTTATGATGTCTGCCCGAAAGCCCGAATGAACATGCGCGAATTGCCTGATTGAATAACTTCTTCATAACAATTGTTTATCATGTTGTACATGAATAATTCACCAAAAAAATGATTTTATGTAAAATGTAAGAAAACTCTCAGTTGTATATATTTTAAATATTTGATGGGTCTAATTTCCTCGTATCATATTAGCAAAATAACATGACAGTATCTTTTACATGCATTATCAATGTAATGAGCTTTCAGTGATGATTGAAAGGCTTAAAAAGTTAAAAGCTTTTTAGTGAATGAATTTAAAAAGAACTGTTTATGATTTTGGTGACTACTTAGAATGTGTTGAAGATCACAAAAAGTAAAGAAAATAATGTCATTTGTTGGTGGTCATATAAGATAAAGTTAAAGTATTTACGAGGTAAAATGCAAGTTTAACAAACAAATAACGAACAATTATCGGTGAATGAGATAGCTAATTAGTCAATTAGAAATCACAGATCATGAATACCATTCTAACAAAACCATTCGGAATGATTGTTATAACCCAATGGGAGATGCACTTCGAAAGTTGAAATGAGAGCATAGGAAATCAAAATCTGAACCGAAACCTCATCTTGACTCTATTTATGCCAAAGGATTTCGGTTGAATAAGGTGGGATACTTGTATAGGTCACATGTCTCAAATGTCAACTCTAAAAGACCTTTCGACTCACTTAGCGAGTTTCTACTTGTGTGACAGTTAGAGTTAAAACATAACTAGAATTGACCCATTCATAATCAATCGGTACATAAACCACATCCGTTTTTTTTAGAGAAAATGTACATCAACTTAAACTTAACAACAATTCACTTTAAAATCAAAACCTTTTAGCAACAACCTGTGGAGAAAATGTACCAAAAACTGTGCTATGCATCCCAAAACTCTTATCTGTACAACTGTTTATGCATTTCCTATCATTGGGGGACTATGAACTATAAACTCTGATATTACATGGGTTTGAGCCATGTAACCAACTATATCTGAAACCCGTTAAAAATAATCTATCCACGGTGCACGGTGGTCTTCTTTCAACAGTCACACCACCATATCTGCAAATGTTAACTGTCTATAAAGCAATGTCTTTTCATCACTTTCATCTCCACCGGCATACTCCATCTCAATACTCATCTTATCATCATCATCATAATCGGACCTGTTCTTTGGGTTTTGATCTTCCAAAGTTTCCATCTCGGCTTCCACAAGAGCTTCCATTCGGGCCCGTTCTCGGTCTCTTGGGTATGTTTTATACAAAAAGGAGTAGATGAGGCAACACAATGTAAATGGAACCCAAATTGAAAGATAAAGTGCTTTAGCCAATGATCTGGCATTAGCTCGGTCCGTTGCAATAGTTTCTGAACCTTTTTCAATGGGTTTGTAACCGTAAACGTGTTGGGCTAATATCCCGACAACTGGTGGAGCAAACGATGCTAGTACTGACTCGAATGATCGGTCTAACGCATAAATGCTTGTTCGTGATTTTTCAGGAACGATTTCTGCAAAAATAGGACTGTAGATACTATGTTAATACAAATGTCATAAGCGAAGGCTAGATTAATCAGAAATAGAGGTGGCACGATGTTGAAATAGGCCAAAACGGGTTAGGTCTGGTTAAGTTGACCCTAAAATAGTTTTTTGTCCATCTACAAACCCACAACCTCTTGGTCGATGGGCCACTCACATACCCCAAGATCAAAGACCCTTTCGTTACACAAACAGTATAATTACAATACTATTTGTAATTTAGGTTGTTTTATGTATAAAAATTTTCAACCGTTTTCTTTTTAGCAAACTTTATAAATATGACTCATTTAAGATAAGAACACAACAAATGGGTCAAATCCGTCACCTCTGCCTAAAACATGATGAAAAAAAGGGTTCAGAATGCATACTTGTTTGTAGCCGGACCATTCCACGAAATGAAAAAACCCGTAACAAACAATACTACAGCATATGATACCAAACTCGACGGCTCATCCTTTAAACCCATCAAAAGCAACGCTCCTAAAGGAATACCAGATCCCGAACTAATTTGCGACAAAAGAATCCTCCCGGAATTTGGCAACTGCTTCGACAAAACATCACCAACCCGTCCACCAAATAACCCGCCAACGGAACTCCCGATCACAAATAAAGTCATCAAGAAAGCAGTTTCCTTATGAGAAAACCCTGTGAGTTCCAACCACATCGCTGCAAATGATAACGCAGACCACGGAAATGATCCAGTCACACCCTGAGCAACTATAATCTGAAAAGACTGAATCTTCATAACAGATTTTGCTTCTTGCATCAAATCTTTGACTTCCGACCAAAAAGTCTGACTCTTTGTGAAATTTTCGGATTCCTTATTTCTAGAAAAAAGTGGGTCATCAGCAAAGAGACGGACCAAGATCCCGACTATTATACTGATGATCCCGACTATATGAAAGGCGACTCGCCAACCGGGAATTCCCATAAATGTGGTTGATGACAATAATAATGAAAGGAGCCCACCAATGATTGAACCAATGTTACTTGTTAGTTGTAGCCACCCGAAAGCCATACCACGGTTTTCATTTGTGGTTGAATCCGCTACTAAAGATTGGATGGCTGGTCCAACTATTGCAAGGCCGATACCATTCAAAGCTCGTGATACTGCAACCTGAAAATAAAAAATATGTATTGAATGGAAGCTGTAATTCGGTTATTTATATAATTTGTAACATATTTAAAATATCATTTTAGAACACAAAGCATGAAACAATCTGAAAAATAAAACTATGCGTAATGCAAACTATAAACTTCCAACTTGGTCATAATTTTACTCAAATACAATCCAACTCCTGCAGTTTAATTGATGTTAAATGCGGCATGCTGACTTATAGAAGTCAAACGCCAGCACTCATTTGAAAGTATACTTGACTCTGCACATGCATTTTCATATTGGTTTATCTTCACTGTAATTTCTCAGAATGGCTAATTATTGTAACAACAATGTGAATTTACAATAAAACTAAGATTGATTGCACATCTGTCATTCAAATACCAAGTATAGTATTTTTACTAATGTTATAATTACCTTAGCAAGTCATTCTATTTTGAGAACTTGTTACAATGTATAATTACCTTAGCATCAAATACTCAGGGAATAGGATATCAATACATACAAATCAAAATGTATAGTTACTCCATATATATTCTGTGACCTTCGGATTCAAATCAGCTCTAATTTCATCTCAGACTTGAATTAGATCAAAAAATTCTCATTTAAAACTCTCACGGTATGTTTGCAAAACTAGTCGATAGTTTTTATAGAAGTGTTTGGTAACTAGTTGTATGAGTGATCATAAAGTGTAAAATAACATGAAAGCTAAATGCTCCTTGCCAAACACAGCTTTCATATTTAAATGCCAAATGCTAACCGCTCCTAAATGATCTTAAAAGCTCTTGGCTAAATATACTCTCAATCCCGGCCCCCCCCCCCCTCCAAAACAAAAATTAAAGCCAGATATCACTTTTTTCAAATGATCTGACAAACAACTATATGTCCTAAACAACTCAAAAATTAAACCCGCTCATGCCTAGTGTAAAAAGCTTGTGATATTATGCCCTAAAACGTGCGAGGTCTCAAGGTTCAATTATCTGCTAGGGGTGCCAAAACAACTCTAAAGTGGGCAGGCTCCAAAGTATTGGAAAAGGGAGCGTTTTACACGGTTTGAGTCTACAAGGCAAAGGGTCAAACCCCCTAGGGGTGTTTGTTTCGGGCTTATTAGCCGGGCTTGATTGGGTACTTATCTTGTTATTGGCTTACCTATCATAAGCTCACTTTTGTGGCTTATTTTTGAAACTTTTCGGCCCTTACATAATAAACTAATAAGCCGAAAACAAACAAATTAGCCCTCTAAAAGGTTTGAAACCATGATTTAAAATAAATTATTAAAAAAAAAAAAAAAAAAAAAAAAAAAAAAAAAAAGTTACCTGAAAAATGGACTTGAGAGAACAACAAGAAAGTAGCAAAAAGCCCATAAAAGCACCAGAAGCAATAATATGGAGGTCCGGTTTAATTTGCCACCAAATAAGCAGCGGAGGAAAAAAGTAGCTGAACCATTGATCTAAAAAAGAGTCAAAGACCCAAACGGGTCGGGTCAACATGAAGCTCCTCACCAACTTCTTTATATACACCTGGTAATAATGACTCATCTGCTCTTTCCATTATTCCGGCCAGGTTTATTAGTATTAATGTCACTGTCTCCGGTGACATTTTTTTATAACCTTTTTTTTGTATAAAAGTTTTGAAATGGCTTTTTTTTGTTATTAAATTTTGTTTTTAGGAATATTTGTTTTAAGGAAAGAAGATTTGTGAATTAAAATGGAGGATATTTATGTTGGTCTTTGGGTTTATGAGTTTATGTTTGGTGGGAAATGTTGACATGGAAATAGTTGACTTGTTCTGCATATACAGGATATTTAGCGGATCTGAATCTGGAACTCGAGTGTGTCATGTCATGTGTGTTAATTTATTAAATAAGTTTTGTTTGTTAGTGGTAAAGCATGCGTGTAAAAAAAACCTACATGACGCGGACCCGATTAAGCTTATTCAGGTAAGATTAATCTGATCGAAAAAGTTTATCAGGTCAACTTGAGTAACCCGAATACTAAATAGGGTCGGCTATCGGGTTAGAAATGTTTGGTTAACTCATGTTCGGGTAGAGGGTCTTTTTTTTTTTTTTTTTTTTTTCTCTTTAATATTTTTTTTATGAATTATATTAACTAGAACAAATAGGCAATTCATGACCATTTTACTATCCGAGTTGACCCAAACCCGAATGGATCCGGCCTTAGTGGACCTGGCCCGAATTGACATGAACCCGACTAACTCTAGTTCAAATAGGGTCAAGCTCGGGTATGTTATTTTTAGCCTTGACCAGATCAGAATGGAAAATGATGATATGCCTAAAACTTGCGCCTAATATTATGCCTAACAATATGATTGAAACACTTGTCAAATTTAAAGGTTGAGATGATGAGAGATAAAATGACCATTACACGTGTCAATTTTTATATGGATTAGGCATGTTATTAGTCATGTGAGTTAGTCATCTATATCAATGCTCTGAATGAATTGACCCGAACCTAACCCGATTAAGATCCCTAGCGGTAAGGTTACTGATTTCAAAATCACAAAACATGATTGGTTCAAACTTTTATAATCGTGTATATTTAGGGGTGGTCAAGTACGGGTCGGAAACAGTTTTGAGATTAACCAGTAACACCATGTAAAGTTAGTTCCGGAAAATCTCATATGTTTGTCTCTCATAAAAATTTATGTTTAGTTTTTATAATTTTTACAATAATAATTAGTTACAGCTTTTCTAAAAAAAAAAAAAAGAAAACAAAAATTAGTTACAACTTACAATGAAGAACAATGTTTTTATGATAATAATGTTTATTGTTTGTTAACCACCAATAAGACCAGCCCATATAAAGGGATTGCATTTATAATGGAGGAATGACTCTCTCTCAAAAAAATTAAGATGAACAAAAAAGGATGCACGGTTTACAACACTTTAAAACAAGGAATTTTCATAATTACAACAAGCAAAGCATTGTGTACAACAAAAACAAGCATGAATCGAAATTCAGACCAAAATCCTTAGAATTATACATTAATAGCATTAAAAACACCCCCTACACCAAAATTACAAGTAGTTAAGCACAATGTACAACCCTCCCATCCATATAAAAAAAAGTCTATTAGAAAAATCAAGTAATAAACATAACGAGGATTCAAGTTTAGTCTGAATTTAGATTTTAAAAAAAAAAAAGTAAGAATCATTGTAAATCATTAATCCTTAGCAAACCAAAGTCTATGTGACAAAATTATATTCATGATATACATTATAAAACACCTCACATCATATTCATTTCTTATGCATATTTTGACTTCAAATATTAAGTTCAACATCATACGAATTTACATACGAGAGTACTTAACATTGTTAGCATCATATGGCAATTGGCAAACATTGGATATATCATTAACAGTTTAACACCCATATAGGTGGTGGGGAAGACGCTGGAGGACGGCGGAGGTGTGGTGGTGGGGTGTTTGTTGGGTGCGTGGGGTGGTGTAGGTGACAGGAGAGATGATGTAGAGTGGTTTGGTGGTGGCGGTGTCTCACGGTGGTTGGCGGTGTCGGCGGTGTTGTAGGGTGCCGGCCACTAGGGTTAGCAAAGGAGAGGTGGGAGATGAAGATAATGATAAGATTTGTTAAAATGAGGTGTGTGGTGTGGGTTTTAATGTTTTATCCTCAAAGGGACTCATGTTGCCATTTAGCCTAAGGTTGGGGGTGNTGGTTTTACACAAGGACTAAGGGTGTTCACGGGGCGGTTCGGCTCGGTTCGGTTAAAGATTTTAACTATCCATCGCGGGGCGGGTAGTTCATTTTACTATCCGTAACCGAACCGTACTAGACGGGTAACCGGACATGCGGTACCCGAAATGAGCGGTTATCCACGGTTCGGGTCACGGTTAACCATTTTTGAAAAAATAATCGAATCAAACTGGATGAATAATAACCAAATTAGAACGTAATATGTCATTGTAGTAAAATTAAATAACATTGATGAGATTAAAGTCATAGTAAAGTTGTTCTGCTACAATAAAAATATTAAAATTATCATATGTAACAAAATAATTAATACTATTTATTTGACGTTTATAGGTTACGATCAATTTAATCATATGTAATCCATGGACGTTAATAAATGATTACATTAGCTAAGAAAAAATGCGTTGTACGATAAAAGTAGTGCAAAAATATAGTTAACCCTTGTACATTTTTATGAATGGTTTGTTGAAACCTACATGTATATTACACACGGTTCGGTTCGGGTAACCGCAAATAACTAAAAGTAAAAACCGAAACCGAACTGTGATAAGCGGGTTTTTCCGGTTTCGGGTTTTTTCGGTTTCGGTTTCTTCGGTTATCGGTTTTTTACGGTTTCGGATTGAGTGGATCGGCTCGGTTCGTCGGTTTCTCGGATTTTTTTAACACCCCTAACAAGGACCATTTATGTAATTTAGTTAAACTTTAAGAGAAACCATTCCCGACCCGTTTGACTTACGAAACGTGCCCGTAATTATTTCTAAGTCGCACCATAAGTTTTAAAATAGTTTTTCCGTAAATTTTGATTATAGACATGTATATGTTTGTTTGACGAACAAAATTTAGTATATTTCGTATTATTAGGTTTCGTTGTGCCGATGTTGCTTAGTGCGGTTATTGTTAAAGAAAAAAACATGTAATCGAACAAAATTTGCTTGCTGTAAAATATAGTTACAGGGTACCCGCCGCCGCATCACGCGGGTACCCTGCTAGTAAGTTATTTATGGATGAATCCCATAAAATCACGGATTAGACTAAATATACAAGATTGATACTAATCACTAATTTACAGGATATTACAGTAAATGTTAATTGATTTGGACTAATCCATATACACGTCTAACACTAACTCGTCAAACAAGTTTATGAAAATAAAAACGCTAGCTTCATCACCAATTTCAATTTCAGCTTCAGCTTTTGTTTCAGCTTCAGCTTCAACTTCAACTAATTTTGCCAACATAACTAATGTACGTTTCATAAACTTGATAAGTCAAAACCCAAACTAACATGTAGTTTAGTTTTCGAGTTATTAAAAATCAAAATTGGTTGATTTTTGCTAGTATAGTTGTTGAGTTACATATATTTTTTACGAGGTGTCAACATCGTTTGCATAACACAACTAAAATAGTATATCCGGTAGTGATGTAATTAGGACTCTCCGCTCTTTCCATTATTTCGGTCAAATCTACCAGCTTTAAAGACTCAACGTCATCGTCGCATTCTTTTATTATTCTTACATAGTTGGTATCTATATATATATATATTTTTTAACAAAGTTATAGAATTGAGAATTATTATGAAAAAAAAAAAAAAAAAATGTACATTTGGAAAAATTGGAAAACAGGAATAAATGAGTCAATGGATTGGATATTTTATTGACGTGTTCTTGCGTTTGGTTTTGAACTTTTGAAAATTGACTAAGTAAAGGTTGACTTGAGTGCATGTCGATTATCCCAATACCATTTTTTTGTTCAAAGACGATACTTTCTTGTTTTGTCCAAAATTTTCTTTTTAAATATTTAAGGTTCTTTTTGGTGAAAAGTTTAACAAATATATTACCACTAGCATACTAAACAAAAAATTCAAATGTTGAATTATGAACATGCCCATATCAACGAAAAGAACCAACAGCCTATATGCAACAACTGCAATAACCAAACAAACTACTACAGTAGTAGATAAGCTTTCCTTAATTCTCAAATCCAAACAGCAGCCAATATAGTGACTACATTCCCTCATCACTGAATCAGCAGCTTCTCCAGCCTACCATTCTCCCAAACACTCTTTTTAAAGATGTTACAGTATTGCCAGTGGCGGAGCTAGAAAAGAAATTTTGGGAGGGCCGAAACAATTTTTTTTGCCGAAAGCATTAGATGGGAGGGCCGAAACAATTTTTTTTTCCCGGAAGAACACATGAAATCACGAAAAAATACACTAACGGGCTTAGGCCTAGGGGGGCCGGGACCCTTCCCGGTCCCTTAATAGCTCCCCCTTTGAGTATTGCGGTTCTACTGTCATAAAAAGAGTGCTGATTATACACTCTGTTCCCGAGTATAAAACGGAAAGAAGAGAGATGGAGAGGAAAAAAGGAGTGAAGTAAAGATGAGAGGAATAAGAAATTATTTTTTTATTTTGTGTTCCCGAGTTGGAAAGAAAAGAGAAGGAAGTAACAAAAAAAGAGCTTTAAAATCAACATCACTCAATTTCATCCCAATTTGGGAAGTAAATTAGGAGAGTAATTTTGATGTAATTTACTATCCTTTACTTTCCTCATCCCTCCTAAAAAATCTCAGGAACACAACTTTTTTTTATTACCATCCCAAACCTTTCCCTTTCACTCCAAAAAATAAACTCGGGAACAGAGTGATAGTGTTTAGAACTTTAGATCCTGCATAATGAGCATGAAAACTAACTCTATACTTCCGCAAAATAACTACATGATAGGACTCAATGAGGACAATTCAACTACTATCTTGAGCCTATCAACCACAATATTTAAAATATAACCCACCGGTTCTCTCGATCCTGATATTGGTAATGGTCACAGCAAAATTTCAACAGATATTCACCGACTTGCAATCAGAAAGTTAAGAAACACTGCACTTTATTATACCAAAATAATGCCAGTCTAAAGAACCAATAATCACAAAGGTAACGTAGTTGAAATGTTAAGGGTAAAGAGTGAAGCTCTTTATATTCAAACATCTAATTTGGAGATAAATTTTTTACCGAAAACAAGTCATGAACAAAAGAAGCAAATCTTTGGTTTATGCTAGTAGAAATAGAAAAACATCAATTTGATCCCTTTGATGACCCGAGTGGCCGAAAAATGTCTTTAGCCCGTTTTCATCAATCACACGAACTTTGTCAACCTCCATCACCAAGATCAAGTTCTGCAAAAATAGCAAAGTGCATATTAGTGATGACATTATCATTTGAAACGATGACATAGAAATCTTAATCTATTTTCCATCTGACAAACCTTTTGAAATATGATAATTCATTAAGTAGCAGCCATCTTGAAGCAACACTCACTAGGGACGAGCCCGTTGCCAAGCACCACGGGTTCTGGTGGCGGATTCTGCTTGCTGTTTGGTGCGAGCGGTGTGGCAGCCGAACGTATACCCTTGCAACTTGGATTGATTGATGGAATTGGTTAATCCAAATAATAATAGGTTCCAGCACGTTTCTGCTCTGTGTCTAGTGTTGAATTCAGTCGGTTGATTCTAGGACGGTAATTAGTTGAATCTCGTCTAAACGTGATGGCCAAATGCTGTAACACAACAAGCCAACTTAGTAAACATCACTTGGCCAACAATAATTTCATGAATAACATAAAATCTCGAGTACATGTGAAAAACTCGATTTGGGCTATTATGCTTGTATCTAAAATGGGTCATATCGGTTTTGCCAAAAACAATTGAGCGAAGAGGAATCAGCCTAAAAAGGAAACGCAGAGTTAACTATATAGAGATAAAGCAAACACTTACAGATAAGAAAAGATTCATTCCTGTCAATAACGACTGCGGTGCATTTGCGACACAATCAATAGATGGTTTCCCTTCATAAACAATCACTCTATCGGCTAGATAAGTTGCCATTATGAAGTCATGTTCAACTACAAATGCAGTCTTCTTATTGTGCAGTATAAATCTTCTTATAACTTTTGAAGCGTTAATACGCTGTTCAGAATCTAGATACGCACTTGGTTCATCAATTAGGTAGATGTCAGCAGTCTGAAATAGAAATAAACAAACAAATGATTTATTATGACATGGGATTTTGCGGATTAAAATACTCTTTGCGAACATCAGTCTCATCTCATATAAATATAGCAATATACAAAGAAATGGACTAACCCGAAAGATCCTGAACATTTCGATCCATTAGGTCCTCAATTTCAAGAGGCTTTATGACATCCGAAACAAACTGAGAATCATGAATGTTGACCATCCTTTTCTTTAACAAACTGCTGACTGAACCATTTGAGTTGACGAGAATCCTTTGGGGCTTGTAAGAAACCACAAACGTTTCCATCATTTCAGCTTCCTACAGATTTGATGAATGGTTAACTCAGATTGAGTTTAAAGTCGTACGTAAGCTTACAAGAAAAAAAGTCAGTTCAAACAGACTGGAGGCGTCTAAAATGTTTGTTTAATGCATTAAGAACTCCCTTCTCAAATAATTCAACAATCACTTTATTATAGGACATTGTTTATAACAAATTGTGTTTCACGTCAAACGGGTAAAATATAAGAACTAATTTAAAAAGAAAAATGATCAAACCGGTTGAAAGGGGTCTTCCCCGATAAAACCTCTCGCCAGCATCCGGATAAAAGTGGTCTTCCCGGTTCCATTTTCACCAAGCATTACTATAATCTGAGAGTCTGTGAATTCACCCTCAATCACCCTAAGTTTGAAGTCACCCTGTGTTTTACTCATACTTGGGTATTTATAACGTGCATACGTCTGAATTTCCTCAACACTTTCCTGTGGTGTCTATATATTCATAGAGCATAGAGATTAAAAAGAAAAAAAGGGTCAATTCAATTCGTACATAAAGAATTTTATTGGCGAAATAATAATTATGGTTAGTGAAAACTTTTTACCTTAAACGTAAGAGACTCTTGACGAAAACGAAGGTTTTCTGTGGGAGCATATCCGTCTAAGTAGACATTAATTCCTTGTTTTACAGTGTAGGGTACGGTCACAACACCATATGCACCGGGGTTCCCATAGAGGCAGCAAACGTAATCTGATAAGTAATCAAGCACACTTAAATCGTGCTCTACAACTATCACATATCTGAAAATTCAAATGTCATTTTTAAAAATACATGTTAGTATTAGGCATATTGTCATCGTAAATAGCGCTTACTTAAGAATGGGCGATTTGAGTTACGGTAATAAAGTTCAGCTAAAAGTGGAATGGTCGCCAAATGTGTACTAAAACACTAACTACAAAATACTATAAGGGTATAAGTGTATAACCTTTTAGGTGTAAGCAGGGACCGGATAACTTGAGCAGCTTTAAGCCTTTGTTTGATATCAAGATAACTTGAAGGCTCATCAAACATATACATTTGTGCGTCTTGCATAACCGTCACAGCAATCGCAAACCTCTGAAGCTCTCCACCGGATAACTCTCCAACTTTACGATCTAAAAGCTGATTCAACTCAAGATCCACACAAACCTCCGCCTTGACACCTCTCTCATCCATTTTTTCAAGCTCTCGTCCAACAATCATATCATTTGCTTCTTTTGCAATATTGTCCACATATTGGGGTTTTATTACAGCCTACAATAAAAATACTCATAACAAGATGAGATAAAAGTAAATAAACATATCCATGGATTTTGTCGTGAACAAGTTAAATGCACTCACCTTTAGTTTGTTCTCATGAATCTGGTTTAAGTAGTTACGCAACTCATGTTCGAGGTTTTTCAAAATCTCTTGCCAAGTTGGAGGGTTCTGAAAAAATAAATGAAGCGCTGTTTTATATAATACCAAAGGAAGGTAACATAAAATACTCATATAAACAAACATACATCAAAACGCCCCAAATTGGGTTTCAAATCTCCAGACAAAATTTTGAGAGCTGTCGACTTTCCAGTTCCATTCTTTCCAACTAAACCAACAACATTCCCGAGCTTTGGGATAGGCAACCTGCCATTACAAGTTCTCAAGTCAGTGTTCAATGTGAAATATTACATGTGACAAAATGGGTCAAAACACAGCAACTTTCATTCGTAGGGGCAAAAACGAGTTAGGTCAGTTATACCCAAAACAGATTTTGTAAGAAATTGTATCTTTTACTGAATATTCAATGTTTATATATAAATACAAATAATTAGTGCTTCTTTTAAGCCAACGTTTACTTTTTGACCCGAAACATAACCCAAATCAACCCGTTCAAAAGTAAAAAGTAAATATAAACACTAATGTAGTACCAAATGAGAGAGGTTTAATAACCTGTGTAACTTGAAAGTGTTAACTCCGTAACGATGAGTTGTTTCTTTATCCAAAGCTTTTGGTAAGTTAATGATCTCAATTGCATTAAACGGGCATTTCTACGTTTACAAAAATCAAGAATGTATTACACGAGCTGCAATTATATGCCAACATAAAACATTACAAAACAAGGTATGATATACAATCTAATAGTTCAGGATTGCATATGGCTCAAGAATATTCTCTGTTATAGGCCTTTGTTAGGTAATGATAGGGATCTTTTGGTCATAGGCAGTTTCTGGAATATGTGGAAAACCATAAAGTGAGTTTCCATCTTTGAAGGGTAAAGTGAATAGGTGTGGTGGTGCATGTTTCTAGGAATTGTGAGGAGTGAAAGATGAACCTACATGGTCCTAGATATGCACTACTAAGGAGGTAAGGGTTGGTACTCATTGCAAATAAAGTGAGTTTCCATCTTTGAAGGGTAAAGTGAATAGGTGTTGTGTTCCCAATTGTGTGAGGCCATTGTTATAGATGGAAATGCAGCATAATTGGTATAGCACTTGAAATGGAGAGGTTATGTGTTCCTAGTGAAGCCACAAATCTACATTATCATGGTTATTGTGGTGGCAGGTTGAATGATCATGGTAAGTAGATAAGGTGGAAATGTAGCTAGATGGTATTTTGGTGCATGAAAGGTGAAATTGAGTGCTGCAGTTTGGTTGTCAATATGCTAGTTTGCGGCAAGAATTGGATGGAATGGAAGAATGAATTTTACAAAGTATCTTCTGTATTTGAGTTCAAATGTATTGTTACTGACGAATAATGCAGTTCAGAACTATAGGCATGTCTATAGTTACTTCTGTATTTGATTGTATGAAATTTTAAGTGATTAATAAAATATGTTCACCTTTTGCACCAAAAAAAAAAGTTATGATATACAAACCTTAACACATATACCACACCCTATGCAAAGCTCCTCAGAAATTGTCGCCATCGTTGATTTAGCACTGACTTCAATACATAGCTTGCCTACCAAAACAGATTGCATAATAAGTGTGTGACCTTTAACGTAAGTTTCTATGTGTCTATAGATATTCCAATATCGGCTTTGGTTATATATACAAATGAGGCAAACTAACTATCTCAAGTTATGTACACTGCATATTTATCACACACACGTATCTCATATGGAATTTGAGTGTTTTAGTTAGCCTTTCAGAATCATGACTTAATTAAAAACCTTAACAGTTAACCTTTTAGTTTGGAAGCATTCTAGTCACACCACATGGGTACCACTAGACGACAAGCCCTTTGCTATATACACAAATGATATGTTTATGTATCCATTCAAATATATGCCGAATGTTCCTTAGACCCTTAAGAGGTAGAAAACCGTTACGCCTTTAGAAAACTAACTTACTGATAGAGATTATACGTAACTATGCTATCCATGTTAGTTGATGATTCTTCTAGTCATATATAAAGTCTATGTCACTAACAAATAGTACTGTACTCATTCGCTGATGATTATATAATGTTACATAGCTAAATTGTAATCAAAATTTTATAACCAACAATTTGTAATTAAAATTCAATAGATAAAAAAAAAAAATAACACTACGTATATGCTAAAAGAAAATTGTAAGTTACCTTGTTTAACAGGAGGACATGATTTTTTACACTCCTGATTACATTTATTTGGCTTGCAACGATCCTCCCTTAAGATCGCGATACGTGTACTTTTAGCTCGATCCCCCATTGATTTATGAATATTGAGCTAGATATATATAATCAAAACCTAACCAATTTTGGTTCAACACGATGAAGATGATCGATGATTATGAGTGCACGTAAATATAACCTAACAAGCCTCTATCTTTATCTTTATCTTTACTACTTATAAAGCAAAAATGGTCAAAGGGGAAAGTGGAATTGTGAAAAGTTGAACTTTTGGTCAATCCCGATTTTACCCCTGTACATGTGAAACGAAAATTAATAGCTGTCAAATGGAAAAACTTCTTCTATACTCTTTCTATGCATTCATATCATTCAACAAACAAACATACTCCTTCGATTCAAAAACCTGGTACACTTTTAATTATCCATTCAAATCTTCTCTCATACTCCTGCGATTCAAAAACCTTTATTAAAAAACATCTATATATAAATCGATTCATACTATAAGAAAAGTTTGATTCAAGAATCCGATTTTTAATTATTCGAGGGATTATGTGGAACGATTGCTAAGGTAAATACGATTATCTATTTTTTTGTTTCCTGACTTTATTTTTAATACAATTATTCTATTTCGATTCAAATATATGATATAATTCCATTGATTCTGATTAATATGATTGGCCAATAAAAAGTCAAAATTGAATTGATTTTGGTCAAACTTTAATAAATTTGGTGAAGAATTTGATTGAGGAAAAAAAACACATAAAAATATAGGTGTCAAATTTATGAAAATAAAAACTTAAAAAAAGATGAGGTAATTAATAAAACATTAGGGGTTGAATTTTAAATATATTATATGAGTTAAGTGTAAAATTATAAATCTCCATGTTTTTTGATAACTTTAGATAATAAACAAATAACCCCTTACACTTTATACCCCTACACTATATAATATGAACTTTGTTTACAATTACATGAGTATTAATATTGGTTTGAGATTTCCATCCATTAAACTTACAAAATTTTATAAATATTTGAATTAGTTTTAATATATGTTAAATACTTTTAAAATAAATATTAGTTTTAAACTTTCATCGGTTAAAATATCTTTTTACTATGTACGTTAAATATAAATAAAAACTCATGTTATCTTATTTAAAAGTTTAATCTATACGTACACGGGTTTGAATATTAAATACAGTTAAATTATTATTAACGGTAATATAAATATCAAATGATAAGTACGAGTTACTGTGATATGAAAATAAATATACGCGATTGTACTTATAATGACTCATATAATTATTATTTAAAGTTTATATAAGGATATCCGGAAAAACATTTTTAAAAAACTTCATGATAATTATGTGCTATTAAAGTCGCACATTTTGTAAAACATGATATCAATAGTTAAAGTTAAACAACAACATCAACCTCAACATTAATATCTATGTCAGCTAAACAAAGTTAAATCTTTTATCAAATAAAATTTTTACAAAATATTAATTGATATTAATAAATAATGAAAAACTCATGCATACTTATTAGTTGTACTTATATCATAATTTTTACGGGTAAATTCTTATATATCCATATAGTAAACAAAAATTTTAAAATAAATTTGATTTATGTGTAAATCCATGTGATCAAAGAACCTTTGGGTCATCGAATAATTTTTTTACAAAATATTAATTGATATTAATAAATAATAAAAAACTCATGCATGCTTATTAGTTGTACTTATATTATAATTTTTACGGGTAAATTCTTATATATCCATATAGTAAACAAAAATTTTAAAATAAATTTGATTTATGTGTAAATCCATGTGATTAAAGAACCTTTGGCCCGATAACATTATAAGGAGACACGCTCAAGAATCCAATACAAGGTCGATGCCATGGTTATATTTACAATTTCTGATAACTATTTTTCTTACTTTCGCACATGTTGATGCTCTAACTTTTTAAAATATACATAGGATTTTCTGTTTTTAAAAGATAATACTATATAATTAAATTTTTCTGAAAAATCCCGTGCGTGCACGGGTATTATAACTAGTTTATAACATCAACAGTCCTTTGACTAACAGACATTAATTAAGACCGTTAAAGAGAGCCATGTGTTGTGCACACGGGGGCAAATATGTCCTTTTACATCGTACCGTTACTGCTCTATTTTGACTGTCATTTGGTTTTAAGTCTTTTATGGCCATTCGATCAAATATACTTTCAATCTTAGCCGTCATAATTGCTCCTTTCAAACGTGCAATCAGTTTATAGGATAAAGAAACTTGACTAAAAAAAATAGTAGTAGCACACAGTCAACAAATAAGACTCTTAGGGGGTGTTTGGTTCGCCGTAATCTGGCGTAATTTGATGTAATTGTAATTTGATTACATTACGTAGGCTGTTTGTTTCGCAGAATGGAGCGAATTGTAATTCAGATTACATTACGTAGGTTGTTTGGTTTGCGTTGTAATTGTAATTCAGCCATTACAATTACATCAAAGAAAGGAATTCAGATTACATAGGATGTTGGATGGAAAGTTTTGAATTACGTTGTAATTCAGAATTATTATTATTATTATTATCATTATTATTATTGTCATTATTATAATAATAATAATAATAATAATATTATTATTATTATTTTTATTATTATTATTATTATTATTATTATTATTATTATTATTATTATTATTATTATTATAATAATATAAATGTTAAAATAATAATATTTATATAATAATAATAAAATAATAAAATAATATAATAATAATCATATAATAATAATAATAAATATTTATTATAATAATAATAAAGAATAATAATAATATAATAATAAAAATAAAAATATAATATAATATAATATACTAATAATAATAGTAATAATAATACTAATAAATATTTAATATAAATATTAAAATAATAATATTTATATAATAATAATATTTAAAAATAAAAATATAATATAATATAATATAATAACAATAATAATAATAGTAATAATAATACTAATAAATATTTAATATAAATATTAAAATAATAATATTTATGTAATTATAATATTTATTATTTTTATTATATTTATATAATAATTATATTTATATTTATAATAATATTTATTATTTTTATTATTTAATAATAATAATTAATTATTATTATTATTAATATAATAATAATAATATTATAATTAATAATAATAATATATTTTTTATTTTCATTAATTTAATAATAATAATAATAATATTTTTATTATTTTAATAATAATAAAAATAATAATAATGATATTATTATTATTAATTATTATTACTATTATTATTATTATTATTATAATAATAATAATAATAATTTATTATTATTATTATTATTATTATTATTATTATTATTATTAATATTATGATTATTATTTATTATTATTATAAAAAAAAAAATTATCTTTTTTGAATTACAATTACTTTGAGATCCCACCAAATAAAGTGACAGAATATATCAATTACAATTCCAACACATTACAATTACAACACATTCCAACTATTTGAATTACAATTCATTCAAATTACAATTCCTTTGACAGATTACAATTGCTTTCAAAAAATACTGTGAACCAAACGCACCCTTATTTCTCGGCATCTATATGATACCGTCTATTCTGCTTCCAATTTCAAATTTCACCATTATCTATACTACATTATAAAGCATTTGGAACTTCATATAAAAGGAAGTCTTAAAATTTTAGACAAAAAATATTACTATAAAAGAAAAATTAGAAAATTAATGTAAAAATTGAAAATTTAAGTGTTATTTAAACCATATAGTAACCCTCTCTAATAATGATATATTTTAATTATATTGTTTATAAGAAAATCTCACCAAATTTAACCACCAATTTAATTCTAAAATTTGAAAAAAAGTGCTAACTATTTATACTATTAATGATTTAGACGTTCTACTTTTAAAAAACATATATCTACTACGTTATAAGTATTTGTAGATTCTAAATAAGGAGGATTTAAAATGAAAACATTTGCTCGCCATATAAATAGTTATCGGGTACCCGCTGCCGTATTTTACGGGTATCCTTCTAGTATTCATAATTCACTTATTCCCATTGCCTTATGTTCACTTATATCTCTTATGTGGAGTGTGCAATTTGCTTATGGTAATTCGTAATACTGATATTTGTAGTTTTGTTGTTTTGTTTCACAAGGCTTTAAAATAACATCACTCGATATGGATTATTTTCTCTGATGATGCGTTATGTCCATTCGACTACATTGTCAATGGATAAGGAACGGAGGTACAAATTGCTTCATATTAGAAATATATCAGCACAATATTAAGCTGATGTCTTTCGTAATGACATACAAAGTTTAGTGACCTTTTTGGTTGAGTTGGGTAACTTAATTTCAACGCATATGTGATGGTTCATGCAAGGGTTGTTAAAATAACACGGTATCAACATTCAAATAAGTTATATAGATAACGGGAACTTAAACAACTTACTGATCACCAGCGACAACGTGGGAATTTCAAGTTCATCCAATTGCATACATGAACATATGCATCATTAGTTCTTAAATTTTCTTTTTCGTCTCCTTACACGTACTTAAAAGTATTTATGTCTCGATCGATCACATGTTATCCTTTGCATCATTGTTATAGGCCTTTGCAAGTGCATGAGATGTGAGTAAATTCTTGTAGTATTTTCTAACGGGTCAAAGTCATTAAACATGTCATATTGTCATTAATGAGTTTATAGGCACTAAATATTTTTTTATAACTAAATTTCCTATCTAAATTTCATGTATCTTCACTTTATGCACAATTTGTTGACCTAAATTCATATATTACTAAACGACCGAAAACCAAACACCGTTTGTCAAGCCACTGCCATCACGTCTTCACATGACAATCCACTACCACAATATGTCGATTCATTTTCTTCTTCAACCCTAAAACCCACTACATACATCCATGCATGTACAACTCGACAAATCCACATCTACATCTATCTCATTCGGGTCACAAATATATTTGAACAAAGAAGGAAAAAAGTAGCAGATTTTCTAGTGACAAAGGATTTTGTTCGTGTAGATCTGTCACAAATGAACATTTTTTAAGTGGTACCTGTGTTAATAAAATCAGTATGTCTCGTGGGTTTCAAGTAGTGAAATATATGCATTGTTAATTACTTTACAACAGTCTTCTAGTAAATAACAGTGTTCTGTCGAAAGTGGTCGGGAAACATGGTTATGATGATTTGATGAAAGAAAAATGATTTTGTTGGTGTTTTTTTGTTGATGGTTAAAGTGATATGATAATGAAAGTGAAATGAAAAAGGATTGAGATACTCAAAATGTAAAGTTCAACATGACTAGTCATGTTATCTGGCATAAACAGTAGTGGGCCATAGGTCTCTTATTTTAAATTCAAAATAGATCATCTTATGGGGACTACTTTCTCTTATGCGAGACAACATGACTAATCATCCTGAACCCAACATTACAGAATCTTTATTATGGTGTATTGGTAGTAGTGAGATAGTGGGTTATGATTTATGAAGTTGGTGGAAGTAGGTTTGGAACTTTGAAGATGGTGATAGTAGGTTTTAAAGTGGGTAGTTAAGACAAAGGACCATCGAAGTTATACTTTGTAAAGTTAAGGACTATGAATGCAATTTAAAACTTTCAAGGATGGTAGATATAATTTTGGACAAACCTTAAGGACCACCTATGTAATTTACTCAAAACAAAAATATATGTCACCTAAAAATGTATTTATTTTTGTTTATAATGATTTTGATAATATAACAATAGCAAAGCTAGTCTTCACGTTTTCAAATGAGCCAACACATCTTATATGAGCCTGATTTTAACTAATCATGTGTTTGAGCTTGTTAGTTTGTTAGCCAGGCAGGAAATGGAAGGTTAAATACTAACACTTGATCATATATCGTTTCAGCACTTTGGCGGGAAAAGTAGTTTGTTACCCATTTTGTAAGTTAAAATAATTGGGATCTAATATCGAGTTCAAGTATAAGGTCTTAAATTCTTGATAGTTTTACAGATCGAAACCACTTTTCTCATGAGATTCTAGTTTAATCATTATCACAACTGTAAATTAAGAAAATAAAAAGATGAAAATATTAAAGTCTTTACTAACATCATAGAAAAGAAACTGTAGGAAATTTAAGAAAATAACTTAGGTTATGTTTGCTAAACTAGTTATAGCAGCGAGCCATAGCAGCCAACAATAGCAGTTAGCATTACCAGTTATCAGTAGTTTGTTTTAAAAGCTCGTTGTCAAACATAGTCGGTAGTTTTTCTCTATATGAATTGGATATAATCCTTAAGACCTTGTGGTTAGTTTGACAGAAAACGAATAAGAAGGATCTTCATTGGCTAGCATTGGCGAGAGATAACCGTAACATTATCTCTATTCTAGTGTTGCCCGGTTTTTTATGGCAACATGTTGATAAATATTTTAACAAGTTTCGCTAAATATTTTAACATTTTCACTATATCTTTTGCAAATTTAAGGGTTTTGACTATAGTTTCCAATGGCCCGTCCGATGAAAACTACAATTTTGTGTTATTGATGGGGTGTGAATAAGAAGACATGGTTCGAGTCGAGTAGTCAATCTTACACCAACGCCGGTCTTTTCCCAAGTCGTTTGAATTATTGTTTTTATGTGTCATGCATGACCTAATTCGATAGTTATAGTTGACTATGTTTTTGTTTTTCCTACATGTTACCCATTAGTTTGTCTTTGTATTTTACTTGACTTTTGGAAACTATACATTCAGTAAGGTTCCTGGTTTACAAAGTAACTTGTAATTTCACTTTTATTTCAAAAAATTTTGATAGACAAATTTTTGAGATTTGAATTCACACTTTTTGATCTATAGAAATCACTATAATGTCTTTTTTTCAAATAACATTTTTATCGATAATTATTTTCAAGCAAAATTGCCATTATATCTACTGCAATGATTGGATATTTTTGAAAATCCAATGATTATTTATGATCCCAAAAATTAAAAGTGCATCATCTTTTTAGTAACCGTTGTGTTGAGTGTAACCTTTTCGGGTGTCTTTAGTTAAGCAATATACACCAACTTTTTAGCGTTAAACTCACACACTCTTAACATATTTTATTTTAGACATGTCTATCATACGAGATTTAGGAATTGTTTGTGTTCAATAAATTTTTTTTTTCATCTTGTATGCAAGCGGGAAGAATAAATGAATGGAATGCGTTTTTTTCCTAACAGGTGTGTTTTGCACGGAAAATTTAAAAGCATCTATGAGCGTTGAGCCTTGTAATCTTTAATGCTCATCATTAGGCAAGCATCAAGTGGTTTTATTTATTTTTTGTGAATGTTCATTTTCTAATGCTCCATGAAATAACATTTAGAAGCGTTGAGCATTTAAAAGCTGTTTTACAAATTATGATTAAACCTAGTACTATATTACCAAACATTTTTATAGAAAAACAGTTACTGATTGCAGCTACTACTCATTGTTACTATTTACTGCTATTGCTCATAACAACTCCTACTTTTATCAAGCACACATAAATTTTAAACGGAAATATGAAATGAAAAAATATGTTTGTTTTCAGACATAAAAGTTCAAAATGACTTTTTTTTCATCTTCTTTATAGATTTTTTTTTTTTTTTTTTTCCTTTTTTTTGTTTGATTGTCACCTTTTTATCCATATCCACCTCTTGAGTTGTAGAAATGATTTTGCAAATTAAACATAAAAGATTTGAGAAAACATGTACAACATAAAGTCCTTAACGTTCGACAAATCGTATGCTTAAACAAACTTTGATATATGGGGTTGTTCAAATGTAAATGTTATACCACTTTTTAGTACAGTAGTAAAATAAATGCAAAATCCTATGATGACATAGAGGTAATATTTTGTCATGATTCCAAAGTTAAAAGATGTCAACATGAGCATGATAATGTCCAATTGTCCATACATCATCATGACACACTCACATGAAAAACACTATAGAATCCAAAAAACACTCAAAATGGACATTTCTGCCACTCCCTATCCATACATATACTGTTACCTTATAGAAAAACATTTTATTTGATTTGTTCTTAAACTAAAATCCTAAACCAAAAACTATATTTTACAAAAATAATAGAAATGAAAACAAATAAATACCAGAACCATAAAGAATTCACACTAAAATTTTTACAAAACGATGTGTTATATAATTAGTGTCATTCTCATGTTACTTTTGAATTCTTTTTTTATATGCATCCATAAGTTTACGTTACAATTCATGATTTGGATAATTTTGTGTAAAATTTTGGTGATTCTAACATTTCTATTAAAAGATCTGGTTAACAAACTTTGAGTTTTCCAATATACATTAAATTACTAGATGCTAAAAGTTACAACAACAAAAAATGTAGAAAATTTTCATCAAGGCAGAAGTTTTTAACTAGATTAAGCTTCTTTGATGGTGAGATGAACATAACTAGTCACGTAATTTCGCATAGAAAGTGAACAGCTTAGTTATTGTTGTGCGAGATAACATAATATGTTCGGTTCAATATAAAATTAGACCATGCATGATAAAAGCACCCTCCACACACGGTCCTCTATAACACCAAGCCACCACCGCGTGCCAAGGTCACATTTGTGTGTTGGTTTCGTGGTGCAAATCACCTACCGAGACGCAAGTTTTTTTTTTCTTTGTAATTGTGTGAGTCCTATTATGAGGTATATTTGTATCAAGTAATATATACTCATGTGTATAGTTAGGTGGTCATTACTACAACTGTTAGTTGATAAGTTAATTGATGTGTTGAAAAACCGATATGAAGCTCTTATATCAAACGTTTTACTTTAGTGAATTAAATTAGATTGAAACTGTTTTATTGTTCAAAAGTGTGACTAATACTCCGTATGACAATAAATCGTGTGACCATATATTCCCAAGGCAGTAAGGTGCACTGGATCTAGCCTAATATGACATTGTAGGTGGAGCCGACTCTAAAAGCATGGAACAACTTAAATATGTGTATTTATTTAGAGTAACTTTCTAGTTTTAAACGAATCAGATGATTACTTGACAAAAGGAATATGTTCAGATTTTATGACAACACAAATGACAGATCGGTTCGAAATTATAAGTAATCATATTATTTTGGTTTCTTAAAAACTAGACGAGTACCCGTGCATAATAATGAGATTTTATAGTGACAGATAGTTTTGGTGATAAAACAATTTATGATTTATAAACGAAAAATAATAAAACTTTGAGGATTTCAGCATCAAACATAATGTTTTGAAACCCGGGTCAATTTAAACCGGGTCATCCCGACGGGTTGGGTCGAAAAAACGGGACAAATTAAATCGGGTCAACCCGTCGGATTTGAAGCGTCCAGGGTCAATTCGGTTTTCCATGTGTATTTTCAACACTTCGATACTTTCCAAATGCATAGCTTAATTTCAATACTTTCCAAATGTGCTAAAAGGTTGACCATTTTTTCAACATTTCAATATTGACCATTTTTACTTTATATGTAGTATAGATTAGTATCCATTTTCTCATTTAAAGTTGCCGATAGTGGTGAGTGTTCAACTGTTCATCATTGTCAACTCAGTGTTTTGACATATGTGTCTGAATGACACGTGCCGAAAGCAGCTGCTACACTTGTCCAAAGCGTATGCGCCGAAGTACCATAAAGGTATACGCTCATTTATCCATGTAAGCTTCTTTATCCAGTGGTCTGTTCCAAGAACCATGCTAGCGCAATCTAGATCGGATATTGCGAGATATTGTCACTTACGTGGCCTGACACCTAATACTTAAGCTAGGAGTAGATCGTCTTGCTCCATGCCTATGCTGTCAGGCACAGTGGTTGCGGTAGTATAAATATTCTAACCTCATTTAGACTGGACCAACTAATTTCACACCGTCCATCTCTCTACTCTCTGATGACAAAACAACATGAACCCGACGGGAAAATCTGAAACTCGAACTAATTGGGGCGGAGCGGGGCTTGCTAATCAGGTTACGGGGCGGGTTTAAGGCTTAAGTAGCGATTTTAATCGGGTTTGGGGCGGGAAGCGGGGAATCCTCGCCCCACCCCGCACAAACTGAATAATATATACACATATAAAAATATATCTATATATATATATATATATATATATATATATATATATATATATATATATATATATATATATATATATATATATATATATATATATATATATATAGTATTTTGTTACGAGTAGTATTTATGTAAAAAATATATAAAAATTACTCTAATATGGTTAGGTTTTATATCTTTGTAAAATTGTCAAATTGTGATAATAGAAACTCGTTATTTTCATATTTTTGAGATCTATTTTGGTGGTGTAATTAATCATTATTTATGTATAATAATATCATTGAAAACTTAATTAAACTTGTTTGTAATTAGTTATTAAATGGTTTTTAATTTTTCAATTAATTGCTAAGGTCTAAAAATATTAATAAATGTGAAATGGTGCGGCTTTGGATGAGAATTGCACCCAAAGAAGACACCCTGATTAGATACGGGGCGGGTTTGAGGGAGCATCGCCCCCCAATAAGACCCCCGATAGGGATAGAGGCGGGTTTGGGAAGAACTTTGGTAATAGAGTTTGGGGATGGGGATGGCCCGCCAGATGGTGGTAATGGCGGTGAGAGTAACGATAAGTGGTTTTTTCCACCGTGGGCAGCAAGGAGGATATCGGAAGGTGATGTGGCAGCCGTTGTGGATGAGAGACTTGGTGGTGAGTATAACATGGAGGAGGTGGTGAGAGTGGGTTTGGTAGCGGTGTGGTGTATACAAGATGAAGAGGTGTCAAGACCGACGATGGGGATGGTAGTAAAGATGTTAGAAGGAGTGGTGGAAGTGGAGGTTCCTCCGCCACCAAAGCTGCTTCAAGCATTGGTTTCTGGTGAGTCTTTCCACGGTGTTGGTGGTAATAGTCGGAATGATACTTTGTCTCATGTATCTGTTGATTCAAAGGATTCTCAGTTTGCTATTTAAGGTCTCATTCTGCTTGTTATCCAAAA
>LBNU01001631.1:96167-128858 GCA_014162995.1 Artemisia annua | reverse complement strand
TTTTTTTTTTTTTTTTTTTTTTTTTTTTTTTTTTTTTTCTCAAAGGTGAAATTAAATTAATCTTCCAATCATATACATAATTATATGTAAACTTTTATTCGTCTCAAAAAAAGTGTTTGTATTGTTATTTCGTAATGTATCAAAGTAGGCATTTATTTTGTATTTCTACCGACATAAAAAGACTTGTTTTGATTGATAGAAAGTGTATTTAGTGTAATTTTCAAAAACTTTATCTATTTTAAAAATGGACACTCATTTTGAGATAATAGTAATACTTCATTTGTTTTAAAATAATTGTTATCAACAAAAAAAATACATAATTAAAAAAAATCATAATTATAGCTTTTTATCTTTTTCTTTTTATCAAACGACAGCTTTGTCGTTAACTAATTATTCTATAACTTTATGTATTTTCAAAATAAACACCTATTTTTAGAAGTAAACAAATGAGTGATCGGCAATGTTTGTGTGGGAAATAATAAAATTAGTATGGGTATAACCGTATAATTCTTTTGGGATATTATTCGTGTTAGGGGCAAGTGATTTGGACACCCATATAAGGAGGGTTTTCAATCACTGCACGCATTGTCGGGTTGTACGATTTGACCAAACCACCGATATGACAATATAAGGAGGGTTTGTATAACACGTGTGATTTCAACTTGTTTTATGCGTTTTTAATTTGTTGTATTTAAGAAATGAAAATCTATTAATAAAAAATAGAAAGTATTTTTATTTTGAAGGTGTGGGGCCAATGGATGGTGCACGTGGAAGTTTCCTATTACGTATGAAATATGGCTGAACGGCTCCTCGCATCAAATGCCATGCTGAGATCCTTTCCTACGTCACCCCAACGGTGTCGTTTAACGTATTATGAAAATACAATTGTATCTCTTCTAGATAGTTTCTACTTTCTAGAGTAAATTACATAGATAGCCCACATGATTTGTTTAAAATTCCATCAGGAGTCCCTGAAACTTTTTTTGTTGCATTCACAATCCTTAGCAAAAAAAATCACACATGTAGTCTTTAAATGTTAACTTTCGTTAAACCCTCATGTGCCATGCACAATAGTGTACCATTTTCTTATTTTCTTTTCTTCGAATGATAAATTTATCTCATCTATCTCTCTTTCTTTATCACTTAACAACACTTTTTAGTATACAAAGTCTTTTCATTTTTATATTTATAATTAAAAAAAAAAAAAAAAAAAAAGAAGAGAAATCGTACCTGCATTACAATGTAGGCAATTCCCTACATTTTATTTGAAAAAAGTTTTATAAATGTATAGTTCAGTCCCTGCGGTAAGTCCCTGATACATGCTTTTCTCCTGGTCCCTACCTTTTTTTTTCAAAGAAAATGTAGGGAATTTTCTACATTGTAATGTAGGTATGATTTCCTCTAAAAAAAATAGTTAAATAAATACATATATCTCTCACTTTCTCCTTCTTTATACCTTCAGCCCTAGTTCCCCACATCTTAATCTTTCTTTTTTATTTACTAAGCAATCCCGACACTAAAAGATCATGAAAAATACCAACAAACTATTATCCTCAACGCATCATCAAAATCAGCTCATCATTATTTATTTATTATCAGGAAATAACAAAAATCGAAACCTCCTCAATTTTTTCCTATACTTTAATTTCTGACCCACTCATGGCTGCACTCCAGTTGCATAGTCAAAACAACCGTTCTACTAACTTGAATCAATCACCGATCCAACCATCACCATTAAAATTACCAACGCTTGCACAATATTTAACCATTGCTACCAGTGCGATGACACACTTGTTATGCAACCAACTACCACAACCTTAGATCGAACCATCACTATTAACTTCCAATTCTATGATTAATCAGATTTTGATAAAATTAAGGTGCTTGTTGTTGTGACGTTTAATATATCCATTTTTTAATTTCTCTAAAAGAATTGTGTTGGGATCAAGTGTGAAAGAAATAAGGTGATGATAACCATTCACAAAATGTTGAAGTTCACAGTTTTCAAGAGTTGTTTATTATGCCAGGTTGACCAAGTATTTGTGTTTGTAGGTCATAACTCTTAAATCTTGGATGTTGATGACATATGATGGTCTTTGAAGATGTTAATTTATGATATTCATGAATTGTTAGGGTAGGATAGGAAAGAAAATGTGGGAGGAGAAGAAAAATTTACCCTCGTGTGCATGACACATGAGTGGTTTAACAGAAAAAGTTAATAAAAGTTAAAATCAAGGACTGCAAGTGCGATTCTTTGCAAACATAGGAATTGTGAATGCAACAAAAAAGTTTCAGGGACTTCATATGCAATTTTGAACAAACCACATGGACAATTCATATAATTTACTCTGCTTTCTAAAATAAATAAGCTTTTTAACGTTTTTTAAAACTTTTTGTTTTGTTTAATGTTAAAATTAACGATTTTACACCATATACTCATCGCAAATGTAACTCCCCTTTTCAGTAGAATTGCATATATCCCTCCAAAAGTGAATAATTGCATATATATCTTTTGTACAAGTTTTTTATGCACATAATACAATGGGTTTTATGCATGCTTTGGATATATATGCAATTATGCATTTTCGAAAAGATACATATGCAAAAACCCACTAGAATTTACATAACCTGAACAAAAGAAAGCCTTCAAATTTAACAAAATAGAAAATAGTCCCTACACTTAAGTATTTATGTATTTTAATAACTTTTTAAAGTTTGTAAAGTAACAAACTAATTTCTAAACCTAAATTAACACTATAATTTAACTCTTTTAACATTATCTGCCTTATTATTATTATTATTAAATTTTTATTAAAATAATACTGTATATGTTAGTATCATTAGCACTGTTATATTAGTCATGCAATCAACATCTCAAAGAAAACAACAAAGTTGTATACTATAAGAATCTAAACTTAATACATACATTATTGATAATGTTATTGTCATGCATATCATTACTTTTTATATTTAACCATCGTTATTGTCTTCGCACCCGCTGCAACAAGCGGACATATTTATTTTGTATATCACAAATCTATTTTAACTGAAGTTTAAAATTACAACTAGTTGGTTGAACTACAAATATTTGGTTGAACAAGAAGTTCATACTGCATGAGTAAGTGCATCTCTTGATTCAAGTCGAGTTTTACCGATACTACTTTTTGCTACATTCCCTCTCTAAAGCTTCAACATCATTAATCCACTACAAACTACAATTGTCAATCACTTATTTGCAAATAGTGATGGTGTCCTAAAAGAATATGATGATGCCATCGCAAACAATCGTTTTGTTAACTTGTCGAGATTAATTTTAGTGTCGTACTTTTATAAAATTAATTTGCATGCTTGATCTACAACGTGCATACGGATTAATACTTAAAAGAAGACTTGCTCATCGTCGCGTTCAATATGTTTTGTATCACTTACAAGCTATGAACGTCTAAAGGTTTTATGTATAACATGTTTCAGGCGTTTTCAAGTTTAAATAACATGTTCTCAAAGGTGGAGCTAGAAAGTTATGATCGAGGAGGCAAACTTTGATAAGTTTAAAAATTACACTAAAATCGGGCCGAAGAGAGGTCAATTACAAAAATAGCCATATACTAGAAGGGCACGTGTCCACCCTGACCTCTTGTCCCTCGCATGTTCAACCATTTAACGATTTTAAAAAGGAGATACGGTTGCTCAACAAAAAACGATTTCCTGATGTTTATTTATATTAAAATGTCACTAAGATTAATTAAACTATGTAAAAGCACATGATTTTGGAAAACGATATTGATCTTAGACATTATATTATGCATCATATAAATATTAGGTTGCCAAACTTCTTGCTTCGTTAACATTTCAATAATAAATAAGCATTTTCCATATATAAATTTCATCTGAATTCACCAACTTGATAGCGATTATAAATTTAGACAGCTTTAACTTAAAAAACTTGAAATGAAGAACACATGATGAAAATGACATGCAATTTATTTAAATCTAAAGTAAGATACTTTTTTTCAGCAAATTAATCTGATTACTTGACGTTAAATTCGATCGAAACCAACTCAAATTAACACAATACGAACTTTCAAGTTTTAAGTTTTAACACGATCATATAAAGAACGTAACAAACTCGATGCCTCTACAAGTAGAAGAACACTTTCTTACTTGAAAGAGCGAAAAGTAACCATTTTTAAGAAAGCCGCAACTAATCTAGTAAATAGTAATGTTTATTACTCCGTAATTGCTTACTTAATAAGCAAAGAATGATCAGCATTGACACACGAACAACAGTTCTTGTAAAAGCTCGTGGCCAATGACTCTAGATGACACTAACATCTCAACAAATCTCACTAAAGACCCCTTAAAAAAGTTAACACATCCCATTTTATAATAATGAAGAGTCAATTGTTCATGTAAAATATTATTCTACAACGTGTGACATGCGTGTAGTCGTGTACAACATCTAAACGTACGTGTATATTCTTATTCCATCACACATACCTCTAAATAAATATTTAAAAGTACACTTTTCATATATATCAAACCACCAAAAATAACACATTTACTAAAAAAAATACATAAAAAATAAATAAAATAAATAAATAAAATTGGGTAACGAGATGTGAATACACCGATAACATGATGAGGCGGTGCAGTTTGACATGCCATAGCGGTGCCATAAGTAAAAAATTTGTCTTGTAACACGCTAATAGTGCACTGCACCGGGCTCTCTTAGTCAATAAAATAACAAAAATATCTTTTTTTTAAGGGCAAACTTAATAGAAACTATAGAATACAACTAGCAAGGTTGTGATGAAATGAAACAACTCAAATTGATATTTCAATGGTTGTGATTGATGACATTTAGATATTTAAGCTGCCTAGTGTAACATTTTGAATATCTAGAAGACCTATACTCACATACATTATCATTTAATAAATTAATAATTCAAATACTAATCACTAACCATGAACTTACCATACTACAATTACTTTGTATAAAAAAGAAAATTAACAAAAACTATTACACAAAAAAATAAAATAAAAAACATTCCTAATTAATTAGAATGACAAATCCATGAACCTTGATCATTACCTTGAACTTGAACTTGATCACCAGAATTTATCTTTGACCCCCCAATATTTTGATTATTACCAATCACCCCCTCAAAGTTTTCCAATTTCTCATCTTGTCCACTCCATCTCTTAGAAGAGCTAGCAAAGCCACTTAAATCATTAGAATCTTGATTAGTATTATTCATTGTAGTTTGCAAAAGTGACTGAAATGACAACATGGGGTTGTTTTGCATGTCAACTAAACCCGAGGGCTGTTTTGAAAAATCATTGATACTTGAAGGATGTATATTGTCATTATTCAATGAGTTCAAAAATGATGGCTGTTGTACTTGAACCGGTTGAAACTTTGTAGCAGATGGTCTGAAAAGATCCAACCGGCGAGACAAAGGTGCTCCTCCGGTGAAGGGTCCGGTTGGTATCCCGGTGAACTCTTGAACCATTTGCCGGAAGTTAGTTGTGTCGGTAGTTAAAACAGTTGTTGGAGCTCTACGTGAAGCACGTGTACGTTTTTTAGGGTTTTTGATCACACCCATATGGTGATGACCCGGTTCACGCCCCGGTTGACCCGGTTTTGGATTTGTATCTATTGGTAGTGAGTTGGGTATTTGTTGGAATGTGTTGAACCGGTCTTGAACGGGTTGAACCGGCTGCTGGAGCTGCTGTTGTAGGGTTCCGGTCCAGAGAGATGAAAGGTCTTGGACCGGGTTTAGAGATGTAGTAGGGTTAAAGAAGGTGTTATTTGAAGATGGTGGTTGTATAAGGTTGTTAAAGTGGTTGTTGTTATTGTTATTGTTGTTGTTGTTTAAGAAAGATGATATTGAAGATTGTTGTGTTCTTGAGTTGTATTCTTCAGTATCGGCGGCGCCGCCACTAGATGACTGATAGCTGCCACTATTACTAGAATCCATGGTGGTTGTTGGTGGTGGTAGTTAAAGGTGGTTGATGATGGGAGGAAAAAAAAAAGTGAAGAATGAAGAAAGAAGAAAGAATGGGAAAAGGAAAGTTTAGAAATGATATTATGTTGGATTTCTAATGGTTATGAAGAGTATAAATGGATAGGGGTAATATTGTAATTTGGTTATGAGTTTTTTAAGCTATATTCATAGAAGCTATTAGCATAAATTAATAAGAAAACATTTGTAGATAAAATGATAAATATAGGATATCTATCAATGAATATCTTCTGAATCTACTTTTTCATTTCTACATGGGTTATTTATTTGTTTACACTATATTCACAACTTTGGTAAAGAAAGTAGAACACTCTTTTTTTGAGTTTTTATTTGAAAAGAAAAGGAAGTAAAGTGAAGGGTGAAGGGTGAAGGGAAAGATGGTAAATGGTGAAGAAAGAAAAGTTAATATTATGTGTGTTTTTTACTTGTATAAAAGAAGAAGTGAAGTGAAAGAAAAAAAATAATAAAATTAACAATTTTGCCCTCATGTTCAAATAAAAGAAGACAAAATATAATACAGGTTTATAAAGACAATTTAGTCAATATACATGAATACGTAGTACATTATATTTCTACTCACTTTCACCTCAAAATTGCACGAAAAGTATTTATTACAAAAATGTTCAAATAACCTAGGGGTGGCAATCGAGTCGTGTTCGTGTTGACCTATTCGGGTTCGCGGGTTGGCGGGTTGAAATAACCTCAACCCAAACACGACCCATTTATTAATCGTGTCAAGAAGCTCAACCCTAACCCAAACCTGCATAACACGTGTAACCCGTTTGTGACCTGTTTAACCTGTTTAAGCAAATATGTCAAGCAGCTAATAGGATTGGTGGTTTTTGATTTAACTAGCTTAAATGCAAAAATGATATAAGGATCTAATATATGATAAAAAAAAAACGTACAAAATACTATACGACAATTTCAATGATATCTGAGTTATAAGTTATAAGCGTTAATTTCAATAAAATCTTAGTTATAATCATAATTTATTCATATTAAGAACATTACAAAATACATTTAATCCATATCCAACATTAAAACCAAGTTATATATTTTATTTTTAGAGGCTTATATACTTAAACGGGTTCACGTGTTGACCTGTTTAACACTTGCTCAACCCAAACATGACCCGTTTATTAAACGGGTTAGACGGGTTGACCTGTTTTTGACCCAAACCTGTTTATCCTCAACCCAAACCTGTTTAACTTCGTGTCGGGTTCGTGTCGTTTATCGTGTCGTGTCGAGAATTGCCACCCCTAAAATAACCCCATCACTTAACACCCTTTACTTTCATTTTCTTCTCTATAAAAATTCTTAGAGAACATAAATACATCTTGGTTGCTTCCACTTTCTTTCCTATATATATATATATATATCCGAACAATGGAAGTAAAAAGTGGGTCTTAACTTTCATCTCAAAATTGAAGTGAAACACAAGTACTTTCACCCCATTATATGCTACACCCACACAAGCTTTACACAAAAAAATCTACAAAATGATGTGGCATGCCTCTTGGCCACTCTATGCTCTCACTTGACCAACTAATGCTCTTATATGAGTGGCCAAGAAGCATGCCACATTATTTTGTGGATTTTTTTTGGTAAAACTTTTGTGATTGTAGCAAAATTCTTTTAAAAAACCTCAAGAACACACATAATTTTAGTTTCACTCTATTTCATTCCCTTTCATTTAAAAAAAACTTTAGAACATAGTGTTAGAAATGAAATACTCTAATATGATGGTTTAGACTACTCGTAGTGCGTCCGTCGTAAGTTCGGTCAACACCAACTTAGACGCGTCTTTCCCATTACAACAAGTTGGTCTTACATGTCTTAGAATGAAAAGAAAAAAAAAATTGTGTGAGAGTGTTTATTTACTTGATTTTTCGAGATGTCCTCGATTCTGAGTAGGTTACACTACGACCAGCCTTAAAATCTTAAGGATTTCATTTACCTTTGTTTCTTAGGAGTAAAATATTAAAAATTCAACCAATAATTACACATTTTGATCAAAGCATGCCCAATTAATCCTAAATCTTTTATACATCAAGTGAAAAAATTTGTACGTAACAAATATATAATCACTGATAGTTAGAATAAAAATTTGTACGTAACAAACTAATATTTTCGCGCAAATGCATGTGACATTGTTACTCTAAGAGCAAAGGGTATGCTCACTTCCTTTGCTCTCCAATCCTATGTAATAAGAGATACGGTGTCGTCATTTGCATGTTATCACGCCACTACCATATTATGTCATTTGCAAAGTGAGTATATTCACCCTATGGCCTTTCTACTTTTCTGTCTTTTCTTTTAATTAGGTTATTTTGTTGAGTTTGTGTTTTAGTTGAGTATGGTGAGGCATAAAAACTGTGAAACAGCATACAAACGGCTCAAGCCATGATAAAAGGGGTATTTTTGATGTGTAAATGTGAATGTGAAATGCGAAAGAGACGCTGATTTTACATAAATAACACGCAAATAACGGAGTAGCATGTTACCACATTCTACGCTCTAAGCGGTAAAAAAGGTGAAAGCCGCAAGTTAAATTTTGATGTGAGTAAGGTAGGGGATGAAAATATATTGGAATTTTTGACAACAAACTTAAATGAAGAAAATGAATGACGTACACTTTTGGAGAAAAGAATTAAATAAGTAGAAGACTTGTCAATGTTACTTTCAACATGTCAATTATAACGTTTTTTACGGGGTTAGGCCGTAGATATGGTGGGGCCGGACATAGGGAAGGTGCTCAGTAGGTGGCATCTACCATCAACCATCATGAGCCACCACCACTCGTTATTTTCTTTAAAAAAAAATTGTTACGTGATACAAGGGCTTCTCTAATTTGGGCTTACGACACAAGTTAAGCACATTAAAAAGACACATAAATTCAAAAAAAAGTTTAATAAAAGTACTCTGAGACCCACGAATTCTGGGAGTCCCTATGTTGTTTGTTTTTTTTTTTTTTTAGGTCTCAGAATACATTTTTTATGTTTTTTATATGATTAACTTGTCCTTCAAGACACAAGTTAGAAAAACACATGAAATAATAATAAGAGCACTCGGTAACATGACTTTCGTTACCAAGTTATAACTTAACTTACCTGCGTTAACGTGATTTTTGCCTTACCGTCCCCAAAAGTCATTGATGCGTTAACACACCGAGTTATGCACATAACGTGCGTTAACTTGAGTGAGTTATGACTTTTAGGGGTGAGTTAAGGTGATAATGCAGCAGTAACATGACTTTTGGGGGTGAGTTATATGATAATGCAGGGAAGTTAAGGTGAGTTATCTTACCGCCCCCTAAAGTTAATGCACCAAGTTAATACCTTAACGCTGACGTGGCGGTGAGTTATGGGATAATCACCGTCATGTTACCGAGTACTCTAAGAGTAATGTGATTATTTTTGTTAGGTGATTTGTTGTATAATTATTCTTATATATTTTAGTTATTTAAGATCAAATAATTTACTCATTCTGTCTAAATTAGTATTGTATTTTTTTAGTTGTCTTAGAAAAAGTTTACTATGTTTAAGTTTATTAAATTATCTTTTATCAAAATTCTTATTTACAAACTTAAATGAAAGCATTAATTAATTATTAAATGCAAAATTGGCTTTTGACTGATTTTGTAGAAATCAATGCTGCAATAAATGCATTTTTTTAAACTGTATGTTTTTTGCCGAGAATAATTTTGAGACGGAAGAAATATTTAAAATGAGCTCAATAATAATAATAATACGAGAATAATCATTTTTTTGTTATAATCAATTTCTCGTCTCATATGCGGAACATAACATTCAACAATAATCTAATGTAATTTGATAGATTATTTGTGTCTTAGAATTTAATTTAAAACATTTTTTTTTATCGATTAAGGATTTCCTGAATCTAAAGTATATGGATTTGAAATACTTTAATCTAAAAAAGGTTACACAATTGAGTTTGATGTCTAAATTATAACCATTCAAACACCATATAATTTTTAGAATTAATTGCATAACTCATCCCTAAAGTTTGGCTAAATTGTAGGTTTCGTTCTAATTAGTTTGAAAGTGCATATATCGTCTTTGTGAGAAACCTTTTTACAAATTTTCGTCCTTGGTTTCAAAAAGTTTTTGCAAATTTTCGCAATTTTGGTCTTTTATTAGGGACGAAAATTTGCAAAATGGTTTTTCACAGGGACAATATATGCACTTTCAAGCTAATTAGGATGAAATTTACAATTTGGCCAAACTTCAGAAAAGATTTTGTGCAATTAACTCTAATTTTTACCATTGTTGACTATTTGTTCAACTTTTGTTGTGTTAACGCACATAAATTATTTTACACTCAAAGCGGCAAAAAANAAAGTTTGTCCTTTTAATTATAATTTTCTAGCTCCGTCCATGCTTATAGATCGAGTGACTTGACCAAAACTTAGTTACTACAACATATTCCTTAGTTTGTTATAATATTTGTTTTGAGTCGTCCATGTTGACCATAAGAAATTTCAATGTGAGCCACATATAGATATAGCCCGGTAATACAAAAATGACAAACAAGAAAATACTAGGTCGGGCTCAATCCAACCAGACGCATTTTGACTAGCATTAGAAAAACTACAAATCCAATCCACCTCAACTATTTATCGTTATTTATAAAGTTCAATAGGATTGCACCTCGACTTTATTGAACAATTTTTTTCTTCTCTAGTTTTTGCTTGTTTCAAAAGGATTATTCCACATGATTGGCAGGGACAGAGCCAAAAATTTGTATTAAGGAGGCTTACGTTTTTGTTATCAGTAATAACGTACAATTTCTTGTTTTAGAAGCTGGATTAAAGTTGAACCATTTGACATGGGGGTTCAATGATAGTTCTTTTCGGTAGTAACATACAATTACTTAATTAGTTGAGAAAATGAACAAAATGGACGAACGTTCACTTAAATGGTAGCGAAGATGAGGAATTGAAGAAGAAAAGAACGTTGCTATTTATTATGTATGGCCATTGGCAAAAACTGGATTGCTGACTCTATGAAACGTGAACTATGTCATGTGGTGGCATATTTGGTCTTTTCGCAATTGGAGAATTTTTGGTTCGAAGAATCCTTCAAAGGCGATGATTTTTGAAGATGTGATCTCTCGTTCTTTTTATTGGTGTCAGTTTAGATGTAAAGTTTCGCTTAGTTGGATTGATTGGCTCAAAAACCCTTATCTTGTTTCGTTGTAATTTCTAGNATTTTTTTTGAGTCGTCCATGTTGACCATAAGAAATTTCAATGTGAGCCACATATAGATATAGCCCGGTAATACAAAAATGACAAACAAGAAAATACTAGGTCGGGCTCAATCCAACCAGACGCATTTTGACTAGCATTAGAAAAACTACAAATCCAATCCACCTCAACTATTTATCGTTATTTATAAAGTTCAATAGGATTGCATCTCGACTTTATTGAACAATTTTTTTCTTCTCTAGTTTATGCTTGTTCCAAAAGGATTATTCCACATGATTGGAATTATTAGTATTGTGTCGAGATAAGATAAATCAATATTATCACAAGTATACATACTTACAAGAATATGCATGTTGAAGTTGATAGACTTGAAAAAGAAAAGTATAAACAAAAAAGTAACACATGGTTTAGATTAAAAAGAAGTTGATAGATAGGCCCTTGTAGTAATAGACCCCTTAAATATTCGGCTTAACTTTTATGACCCCACTCTATAGGTTTAACTCATTTTCTGGCCCCAAATGTTCAACACATCGCTAATTCTAGATGGATATACGTGTGTGATTAACCATGTTACATCTCTACCCATGTATTTGCATAGCATCCCAAGTGGGCCTAAACACGACATTTATTGCTCTATAATGGAAGTGTTCAATATCGAAAGAGTTGACATTGGAATAGTTAAGTCTTCTCTTCTTTACATCGTAGTCTAAATAAATGTACGTTTAATACATTTCTTGGGGAGTAAAGAGTAATCATGCAACCTTCTAGTTGTAAGTGAGTAACCGAGTAAGTAGTTCAGGTTGGTTTATGGTTTGGTGAATAAGACATTATTAGTTTATTGTTTTATCGCCGCAACCTTCTAGTTGTAAGTGAGTAGCCGAGTAAGTGGTTCACGTTGGTTTTATGGTTTGGTGAATAAGACATTATTAGTTTATTGTTTTCATTGCCGAAACCTTCTAGTTGTAAGTGAGTAGCCGAGTAAGTGGTTCACGTTGGTTTTATAGTTTGGTGAATAAGACATCATTGGTTTACTATTTTTATTACCGCAACCTTCCAGTTGTAAGTGAGTAGCCGAGTAAGTAGTTCACGTTGGTTTATGGTTTGATGTATAGTTGTTAAAATCCCGATCCTGGTCTTAGGATTTTACGATACTACAAAGCAAAAACAATCCGGATCCTACGCAGGATTTTAGCAAGCTTAAGATCTTACAAGATCCCGATCTTGACCATAGAATCTTAAGATATAATCCGATCTGATCTTACTTTACGCGAACCACAAACTAAAAAACTACAAAATTATGGATTATGTTTTATATAATTTTAAAAACAACATGTTCATCTTATTAAACATTTCGTATTTATAATTTAGGACAACATTTTAATGAAATATTCATATAACTTTGTGTTTATGATATATAATAATTAATAGATTTAAATAATATTATAAAGACTAGTAAGAAAATGACATTATAGTAGAGGGTCTAGGAACCCAATCTGATCTTACAATTTCGATCTTGTGAAAACGAAAATGTTCATGAGTAGGATCCCGATCTTGAAAAACTTGGTTTGATGAAAAAGACTTTATTAGTTTACTATTTTTATCATCGCAACCTTCTAGTTGTAAGTTAGTAGCCGAGTAAGTAGTTCACGTTGGTTTATGCTTTGGAGAAGAAGACATTATTAGTTTACCGTTTTTATTACCGCAATCTTCTAGTTGTAAGTGAGTAGCCGAGTAAGTAGTTCACGTTGGTTTGTGGTTTGGTGAATAAGACATTATTAGTTTACTGTTTTTATTACAACAACCTTTTAGTTGTAAGTGAGTAGCCGAGTAAGTAGTTCACGTTGGTTTATGGTTTGGTGAATAAGACATTATTAGTTTACTGTCTTTATTACCAAAGGGTTTGCGTCCTAATAGTAAATCATATTATGTGATAAGCTCTCTAACCAAATGGTTATAGATTCAAGTCCAGCTTAAAACGTGTGAAATGGATTATGGTGTTTTTGTGTGAGATAAATAGTTGACGTTTCAAAAATAAAATAAAATTTATTGTTTGTATCATGGATACACAAAACTAACAAGCATCGGTCTATTTATAAAAACTAATGAACTACTATGTGTTAAAAACTCTAAAACGCTCATGCTAAGTTTTTCAAAAAGTGGAGTGCTTTAACCGGTTTGAGCCTGCGTAGAAATGATGATAAACCCTGTGCGTTGAAGAAATGTATTATAACATCAAGGTGAACGAAATGCAATGTTACGGTGAAGTTGGAACGGAAGGACGAGCACACTCAAATGTAACGAAAAACAATGATTACGTACCATCTACATACGTCGAGCTATTGAAGAAATGCTCTAAGTTTCTTGTTTAATCAGTGTTCTTCGATTATCATCGTCAAGGTGGGCGAAATATAATGTAACGTAAAGTGAAGTTCATGGATTTATATACTGTCCTTGTCTCTTTTAGATCAGTTTCATTTTTGGTCTAACATCAATAAGCTACTTTATGAAACTTGCTATTAATAGTATGTCTTTGTCATGGATGTAGCTAGGTGGTTGCACCGTGTCCCATCTATATTAGCGTAGTAGTTCAATATGTGAACCTTTGATGAAGCTTAAATGTAGGATGACCCGATAAAATTTATTCCCATGAATGCCCCATAATTTAAGGGATGTGGTCATATGGTCATTGTCATTTCATGCATCATTCACACTTTCAAAGGTATATTTTAACTTTAGTTAGGTTATGTTTTGTACAAAATAAAATTAATAAGCTTTTAACTTTCAAGCTTTCAGCCTTTGTAGAAACATGATGCATGTTTGCTAAAAGCTACATTTTCTTTGCTATTGCTAACTAATTAAAGGGTTTTTTTTCTAACTCGTGCCCTAGGGCACAAGTTAAGTATACTAAAAGTACCATAAAACCCAAGGAAAAAGGACATATGAATTCACGCAAAAGTACACTTTTATGTACTTGTGTGTGGTTCTCTGAGTATTTTTATATACTTTTTGGTGTTCTTAACTTGTCCCCTTAGGACACAAGTTAGAAAAACCACTAATGAAAATATTGGCTACCAGCTGGAAATATCGTATTTAGGCTAAAAAATTCAAATAATTGTAAGCTTATTGTCTCACATAATACTTTACATATGTCTTAAGCGATACTTTAACTAATAAAATTTTGGCCAATCGATCACTAACATACTAATAGGCTGAAATTCCTAGTGAGAGAATATAAGAAAAATGATATTGATCTCTTGTAACTAGAGATACATATATGTATAGGCCCGTTCAAGGTCTTATAATGGTGCCGTACCAGACAAAAAATCAATTTGGCTCAAAACACAAAAATGAGGACCGGGTCGAATGTTCGGTCCGGTCCAGTACAACAAAGCATAATGGCCGATTTTGCATAAGGTTGTACCGGATCAGATCGAGGAGGAAATATGAAAAAAGAGTGGTGAAAACTAAATAAAAATATGTTCAATTCAGGCGGCCGGTTGGCAAATTCGATCAGTTCGATCCGAGTTCTATTATGCTCAATGCGTAACGGCCTAACATTATAAGTAAGATATGTAGCAAATACAAAAGTTGAGATAAGTCAAGACAACTTATTCATAACAGCATGACGTGCAATAATCACATAAAATTAATCACTCAAATCATTGCTCTAAATCTGATCCGTGAATGAATAAATACAAATCTACAATAACACAATCACATGATTCACAAACGAATTATTTTACCTACTAAATAAATAATTAAAAATATCATACTGCATGAATGCTTCAGTTTAGTTTTTATATTAAGCAAGAATCTTCGAATATTTATTTTATTACGTGATTTGGTATAGTGGTTGAGTAACGTACAACTATAATATTAAACAAGATACATTTCTTCGTTGATTCAATAAATATTTATGTAAAATATAAGAGTAGGTCAACCACATATCCGTTTGCTACAACAATCTAAAGGCTAAAAGTAGATAATTAATTACACCAAGTTGCTCATTTGTTTGTATTTATCGAACAAGACAAATGTTGCTCATCTTAAGTTGATTATTTCAAAATATAATGCGGGAAATATGCATGCTTAATACACACACTAGCATGTAAGTTTTGTTTAAATCTATATATACGATTAATAAATATTCAATTAGCCCTGAAAAAAATAAAGTGGAATACTTGTATATCACAATTCGGGTGAAAACGAGCTAACCCGCTTGTTAATTGCTAGAGACCAATTAGGTATAGCTCGAAACGAGCCGAGCTTAAACGAACTAGAGTCTTGTTTGAAGGTCGGTCAAATTACAGGCTCAAGCCCAAGCTTTATGATGTGTTAAATCTCGTTTTAATATTTATAACTAATCTATCAGTAAGAAGTTCAATATTTACAGGCAGTGTACCCGTTCGTGTATAGTATAGACTTGGTAAAATCAGGTCTATCGCAAAAGCGATGAATTAAGTTGAATATATGAAAATGACAATAAAGTTTAAGATTAACGAGTAAAACAACGAAATAATAAAATAACAAATAATAGAAATTGATGGAAATTAATAAATGAAGAACACCAATTTATCCCTATTTGTATTAATGACTTGACTCGCTTCCGCAACGTTTAAATGTCTTTCATATTAGTGATCTTATATGAACTAGGCCTGATTCGGGTAACTAGAATCACAACTAGTATGTATATTAGTAGCCAATTTGAACGGGGTGATAATGTGGGAGAGGATCATCTCAAGTTATTTATAACTTGATTTATCAAGTTGCAATTATCAACCATTGGATCAAATCCAATGGCTCAAATCATGTCCTTTTGATTTGAGCCATTTGATTTGATCTAATGGTTGATAATTGCCCAATTTGATCAATCAAGTATAAATAACTTGAGAGGATCTCTTCCCGATAATTGTTTACTAATCTACACTCATTAAGTCCTTAGATAATCATTGAGATTTATTCACTATGTTAACTAGTCCGAGTTATCATCTAGCCATTTGTTAACTTAGTGTTTACAACTAGCTACTTTAACCTAATAGTTCAACAAGTGTGTCGAATTAGTGACATTTGTGTATCGTAATCACGCTTACACGAGGCGTCTAAACATACAAAATACCAATGTAAAATTACTTAACATCCAAAGCTCATCCTATGGATAAATTCAAGTCATATACATAAACCGAAGTAAATATGAATAAACTCAACAATTATCTAAAAAGAATTCATTAAAACTAGTAAATCAAGTCCTTCAACAAATAGATTCATAAATAGGTTAACACACGAGGTAGTTATCCCATAATCTCAACAAACATAACAATGATTAAATAAAACGTTTAATATAAAGAAGACATAATGAATTCGATGTGCAAACCAAATGATAACTAATGTTATGACGATTAAGGATCTTTTCCTTTACGATTGTAGCTTCCAAAGGGTGTAAATTAGCCCTAGGGATCTCTGAAAATCGACTGTGAAAGTGGGAGATAAGAATCGGTCGAGTTAAGATTTGTTTAAATAAATATTCTTTAACCGACATTGATACGATGTATCCAATACGTAGATACATTTTATCGCTCATACGGCGTATTCACTCTATGATTATAGATCTCACTTTTCCCTTCTTTTGAATCAACTAAATCGGAGTTATAAACAAAATACTAAAGCAACTTCTAATGACATCACGTAAACTTGATTTCATCTTATGGCTTTGTTTCTTCACTTGATTTTTTCAAGATCCTTCCATAATCAACTACTAATCACAATTTTATCCTTCCTTGAGTAATTGACCATACAAATCCTCATATGGACTTGAATTCTTCGTGTCATTTCCTCCTCGATTCGTCATCCAATTCTGAATACTTGATTTTCTTTAATTAATGCCAATTTTCGTGTTTCTCATCGATTGCTCCATATTCTACCTATAATACAAATAAGTAGCTATTAAGTACCAAATGTATTCGCGGTTAATCGAGAAAAAGTATATAAGGAACTGCAGTTTCTCTTTGACAAAAGATTGCGTTGTTTGCTATTCAAATCAATATGGGAAGTTTAGCACTTGTTTAAACGAATTAAGTAGAACATTTCCTATTCTAAAATAAAATAATGATGATTTATTTTCACAATTTTTATCTTTACTATATATAAAGAGAAAATAATTTCACAAAAATACCCCGTTTAAACCTCATGTTAAATTAGCCGTTTTAGTTTTGGAATATTTATTTCATTTGCCACCCTATAAATGTTGTCTTAGGCTTTTAAATTCTAATATATATTTTTTTATATTGACACGATTTTGTTTTGGTTTTTAAAGGTGACACAATTTTCTCTTTAATCACTCGAGCACATTTGATTAAATTTCATATATAGTGCACATGTTCTAATGTATATAACACAACCATTTTCATCATCCACCATTTGTAAAAGAAGATAGAAAAAACATTCGCGCAAGAAGATGAATATGGTTGATAACGTTGTTAAAGAATCTCTAAGCCAGTACGATTTTTTATTTACATTGTATGCACGAAACACTTAACAACACTATCGCAATTATAACTATTTTCCGCTACAAATCTCATCGATGTACACGGTAACTCGCCTAGTCTTGTTAAATTTACCTTTGTCTTCTATTTTCCGCTACAAATCTCATCGATGTACACGGTAACTCGCCTAGTCTTGTTAAATTTACCTTTGTCTTAAAACCTTCTTTTAAACTTAAAATCTTACCTCCAGTATATATATGAAATTGAAACTTATAAGCTGCCGTTCAAAAAAAAATTAAACTGAAACTTATAAATGTCATCACTAAATTTGGCAGGCACTTCAAAAGATGTTAGCACAAAAGTATAAGAGTTAACTACATTTTTGGTCCTCGTGGTTTACCAGGTATAACGGTTTTGGTCCAATAGTTTGATTTGTAACGGATCTTGTCCAGAATCCGCTGACCCGTAACATTTTTGGTCCAATTTTCGTTGACGGTTAGTTTGACTAGTTAAAAACACATAAAATGACTAAAATACCCTTAGATAATGATGTACAATGACTAAAATACCCTTTCCTTCATTATTATTATTATTATTATTATTATTATTATTATTATTATTATTATTATTATTATTATTATTATTATTATTATTAAACTTTAAATTATAATTTTCAAAAACAAACAAGAACACAAACCAAATTTCCAGAAATTTATCATATTCAATAACAATTAAAAACAAATACATACTAATCTTTGAAATCCTAATAGTGTTATTCAAGCACACACCTAAGTTTTGACATAAAGCCAAACAAAAATTCAAAAGCACTTCATAAACACTTCAAAAGCAAACACATACATTAAATCACATAAAAATTTTTGGTTCATCACAGAAGCAGATCAATAAACAACACCCACATAGTCCTAAGTGACCATTGATTCAAATGAGGCTGATCCACGGCATAAACACTTGAAGGCACACAAAGAACTTTTCCTTCTCATCACTTCACATGATATGGACCATTAGTACTTGCCCCTGCCCCTGAACGCACGTTATCATATACACATAGGACCCATATATGGTACCGCTGTATCATACCCTTGCCAAGAGTCACCAACTTGAAGAATTAACGGATAACTAAGCATTGCCTCACCGAATTCAACCTCCACCACCACATTGACTTCCAAGTTCGCCTAAAGGTTTTGGCGGCGTTATCTCATCAACCCTTCACCACGAAACCCTTACCACACTCTCATTCTTCCCCACCCACAACCCTTAAAATAACTCCATAACCACTCACTCAAATACCCATCAAATATAACCTATTTAGTTATGTTTTTCTTCAATTTTTTCATCTACAAATCCCCATCTCTCACCTCCATCATCAGACACACAAATCCCCACCTCCCAATACACGAGTCAAAAACACATAAAGCACATCGTCCCTTTCATCACCCCACAAACCAAACCTCAAACGCCCTTAAAAAATACCCATTAACTTTCCTTAGCTTCTACAAGCCTACGAAGAACAAAAGAGTCATCAGCTTCAAGATCTTGTATAAACAAGGTCTCGGGTAGGTTGTCTTTGCTTTGCTATTCGATTTGTTTTCAAAATCGATGATGGGTTTCGATTCTTGGTTCAAGATCTTAAAGGATATGTTCAAGATTTTGTGGCAGGGGGTGTTTGTGGTGATGGGTTGGTGGGTTGGTGGTGTGGTGTGGTGAGTCGAATGAAAAAGATGAAGTGGGTTGGTGGTGATGTCGTGGCCAATAGTAGTGGCGGCCAATTGTGGTGGTGGCCGGTTGGGAGAGATAAGGAAGAAGTTATCAGTGATTTTTTGGGATATTGTGATGTTGTGAAGTAAAATGTGTTTTTGTTGTGTTATATAATGTGAAAGGACAAGAATACCCTCTTATTTAACGATCAAACAAAGTCAAAGTAACGGTGTTAGTGAAATTGGACCAAAAGTGTTACGGGTCAGCGGATTCTGGACAAGATCCGTTACAAATCAAACTATTGGACCAAAACCGTTATACCCGGTAAACCACGAGGACCAAAAATGTAGTTAACTCNAAACCAAACCTCAAACGCCCTTAAAAAATACCCATTAACTTTCCTTAGCTTCTACAAGCCTACGAAGAACAAAAGAGTCATCAGCTTCAAGATCTTGTATAAACAAGGTCTCGGGTAGGTTGTCTTTGCTTTGCTATTCGATTTGTTTTCAAAATCGATGATGGGTTTCGATTCTTGGTTCAAGATCTTAAAGGATATGTTCAAGATTTTGTGGCAGGGGGTGTTTGTGGTGATGGGTTGGTGGGTTGGTGGTGTGGTGTGGTGAGTCGAATGAAAAAGATGAAGTGGGTTGGTGGTGATGTCGTGGCCAATAGTAGTGGCGGCCAATTGTGGTGGTGGCCGGTTGGGAGAGATAAGGAAGAAGTTATCAGTGATTTTTTGGGATATTGTGATGTTGTGAAGTAAAATGTGTTTTTGTTGTGTTATATAATGTGAAAGGACAAGAATACCCTCTTATTTAACGATCAAACAAAGTCAAAGTAACGGTGTTAGTGAAATTGGACCAAAAGTGTTACGGGTCAGCGGATTCTGGACAAGATCCGTTACAAATCAAACTATTGGACCAAAACCGTTATACCCGGTAAACCACGAGGACCAAAAATGTAGTTAACTCTTTTGTTTATCAGCATACAGTATGAGAAATACACAACGTCAAGCCGTTATAGCTGCTAAGGTTGTAAAAATCGCTAGCGGTAGCTGGGCGGTCAAATATCGCCTAGCGATTAATCGGTTAGGGTGGGATGAATCGGATTGGATTTTTTAAATATAAAATTATAATGTTTTGAAATATATGCTCGATTTGGCTGATCTAGTCGATTTTTTTTTGAATTTGGCCGATTTATGCCTGATTTGGCCGATTTCTATCTGTAACCGAGTTGGCCGATTTATCCGATTTTTGTCCGATTAATAAGTATGTTGACCGATTTTTAACCAGATTGATTAATAAGGCCGATTTGTAAAAATCGGGACGATTAATCCCCCCTTAGCAATCCTATTTTTGCAACACTGATAGCTGCGCATAAGCCGTTATAGCTGCGCATGGTATCGGAGATGGTGCTATAGCCGCGCCATATCCTCCTTGCTATGGCCGTTGTGGTGGTTATCCAATTTCCTTTTTTTTTTTTCTTTTTTCTTTATTCAAATAAAATGTGTGTATTTGAGTTTATGTTTGCTCTATGTGTTTTTTTGCACATGTTTGTTGTGTGTGTTTCGTGAAAGGATGATGTGTATTGCTTTTTATTTATTTATTTATTTATTTATTTATTTATTTATTATTATTTTTTTTCTATTTCATTTTTAGCTTTGTTGGTTTTGCTTTTCTCCTTTTCATTTTTAGTCCGTGATAGTCCTTTTCTCACACTGTTAGTCCTTTAATTTTTTTCCTTACACTATTAGTTCGTAAAATGTATTAATTTGGTTTATATTATGTAATTTATTATTTTTTTTTATTTATTTTTTTACTGTATTTGTTTAGAAACAAAAATAAAAAAGACAAAAAATATCTTGAACCATAGGAACCTATAACATGTTAGAGGGATGGAGGATATTTTTCAGTGTTTTGTGTTATAAGCAAGTTATTGGACAAAATGTGATGTGGTGAGTTTTATAAGACGCTTAACACTCTACAGTTAGCACTCTTGCAGTTGTGTTATGAAGTGTTACCCGCTTCGCCACGTCATATTTTTTGTCCTATAACATTCCCATAACACACGATCAAAATAACACCCTCCATAGTATAACTCAAGTTATAGGTACAGGAGTACCACAATTTTTATTTAATTTACAGTAAAAAACACAATGACGCTCGTTGTAGTATTAGCGAAGACCCTATGTCACAAAAGGGTTGTACAACTATATCGGTTATAGGAGCAAACTATACGAACCAAAATCCTATGAGGTTGTGCTATAACACACTACACCCATGTCTCCAACAGGGCAAGGGCAATGCATGGTATATGGTGGGTAATTCAATTGCCACGTCAAATTTTACCCTATAACACAACCAGAAAAACACCATCCCCAAAAACATTCTTATAACACCCCACCAAAAATCTCACTTACTCCACTTTTACACTAAAAAATAATAATAAAAAATACCAGTAACCTCCGTTATGCACATGGCGAATGCACCTATAACGCATATAGCGGTGCGTTATAGCGCCTTTTATAGGTACCAAAAATGCTCTATAGCATGACTATAACCACTGCACTAGGTCTGTAAACGAACTGAACGTTCAGTGAACATTTCATTAACCATTCGGTAAAAAGTTTGCTTATTTATTAAATGAACGAACGTGAACAATGTTTTACGCTCGTCTTGTTAAATGAACGAACATAAATAAAAGTAGCGTCCGTTCATTTATGTTCATTAACGTCCGATTATGCGTTTGTTAATGTTCGTTTATGATCATTTATTTATTCTATGTTTGTATATCATATCTTTTAATTGTATAATTTTAAAATTGATTTGTTTAAAGAAAACAACACTTATAAAACAATATATTGAGCATAATTTAATAAAGTTTTTGTTTGTATGTCTATGTTCATTTATGTTTGATCGCTTATGTTCGTTGAGTGTCTTAACGAACGTAAACGAACATGAACAAAAAGATTCGTTTGTTTAAGCGTTCGTGTCCGTTTATTTGTTTGGTTAAAAGTAAACGAACGAACATGAACAAAGCTTTGTTCGTGTTCGTCCGGTTCGTTTACAGCGTGCTTTAATAAATGTATGTTGTTACAATATGCTCTTTCTTTAATAAAAAACAACCCTTCTAACAAGCCCATACAAACTCATACGGAGTAGTTGATAGTCATATAATAAAATAGTGATGCTCGTATAACTGTATTGTATGTTCAATCTCATACACACAGAAAACTGCTACCTAATGTTGTCATTGAAAAAAGAAACAGATAAGTATGTCTAACTGGTCTTGAAATAGTAATTGCGCTGAGCCGCCGAGACAATGTACTAATATTTTTTTGGATAAGTATGCATCTATTTTCGAATACTTGCTGTCTAAATATAAGATCATCTTTCTCTTAAGCCAGTTTAGTTTTACGCACACAAATATACCTACATCCTATGATAATGGGAATCATAATGAGTGAAGGCATAGAAACATAAATAAACATTTGGATTGTCCAGCAAAACAAGAAGTTATAATTTTGAAGCAAACCTACAGAAAGAAAATACTTATGCAGTTATAGTTTAAGGAAACAACTGTACCAAATACCCTGCAAGCAATTCATGTTCATAAGAGATTGGCAGGCAGAAATCAGAAGCAGATCAAAGGTGCAGCAATTAACCATCTATCTTGTGAGCATGGTTCACAGATTCACCAATCACCTTAGTCGCATTTCTCTACTCGTCATCCATGGGGTGCCTCGTCATCATCATCATGAACCTTGCTCTCTTTGCACTTTCAGGCGATCTGTTCCACGGTTCACCATCCTCAGTAGACCTCTTGCGTACTCTCACCTTACTACTAGATCCTGCTGCATCACCATGGTCTGAGCTGGTGCTGGTTTTGTTAACTGCCACATGAGAATCAACCTCTGAAAGCCCATTCTCTAATGCCCTCACCAAGTTCTGAAAGTATGAACGAGTCACATCAGTCAAACCGGTTAACTTTATCCTAAAACCATTGAAGATAACCTTAGTAGTTGCTTCTTCATCCTCTTTTTTAATATAAATTTGTAGATCCTTTTCTGCACAAAGATGAAGCCTTTCTAATCCAACCTCTGCTTCACCTTGCAAAAACTCAAAAAAAGCTTTTTTCTCCTTTTCTTTTTCGGGTATGTAAAATCCATACGCATAGGTCCATTTTAGCATTCGCCTGCATTCAACTATCTGTAACCAAGCATCTGTAATGAACTGTAACTGTGTTTCAGGCATATCGTAATTCGAACTAAGTATCTTGAGATCAACTGTTTCAATCTTGTGAAGATCAGAAAGAGCTTTTTTCCTCGACTTTTCATTTGCAGCCCAACGTTCATAGTAATGTGTGTATCTCTGGATCGCTTTTTTGGCTAAATCACGTTGTTGTTCATCTTTATTAACTTTACCCCCTTCTAATTTATAACTATTACAACTTCTACTAGCATGTTCCCTCCAAGGACCAAGACACAACCAACAGAACTCATGTAGGCAAGGCTTTCTACACGTCATATGCATACATCCCTCATTTTTCTCAATCGACTTTTTGCACTTAGGACAAGGCTTCGTGTACGCTAGAATCCAAGTAGTATTTTCAGCTTCAGCTGTATTCTTCAACACCCATTTACCAACAGTTTCGCAATCTAAAGGACTATGAGCGTCCTCCATACACTTAAAACAAAATACATACTTACAATTACAAGTAACATCATAACTATCATCCTCAAAATTATCATCAAATTCAATAGCATAATCACATCCAGGACCAGGACACCACTTAATCATCTTCTGACTACTCTCCACATAAGACCTAAGCCAAAACCTATCATACTTTTTCTTCTCCTCACCCTCAGCTAAAACATTAACCATATCAGGGCCAACAGCAGCCTCACAGGACGGTTCAGGACACTTTAAATTCAAACATCCCGGACCATCATTAATAGCAGTATTCACAAAACTTTTCCAACACACCTTACAAAAAACATGACCACAGCCACAATTCGCAGTATCCTTAACCATAACAGAATCAAAACAAATACCGCAATCAACTTCAGTTTCATCATTTTTAGGAAACTTAACATCGTGATCAACGTCTAACATACCAATCAATTCCCTAACTTTAATTTCATCTCCAAACCAAGCCTCGTGAACATTAGTAACACACCAATTATATTTCAACAAAAGCATGCAAGCCTCATCTTTCGAAATCGATAAAACAGAAGTTACCTTTTTAATTTCATCTTTTTGACCTTCAATCAGTTTATCTTCTTTTAAAACAACGTAGCTTTTTTCATTGCTCGCTTTCTTATCATCAATCGGGACATCGTCATTCTCAGCATCATCATCATCGTCATCATCACCGATGCTGCAATCGTCATGGATGATGTCATCGGAATCGTACGGATCATCATAAGTTTGATCAGCATGATGATCATCTTCATCTGAAGAAATATCAATCAAAACACGATCATCGTTGGAACCCATGATTAATTAATAAGTTATGCTTGTAATTGAGAATAATTGAGCATCGATGAAGTGGATTTTGATTAGGGTTTAACAGGATTGACGAAAGATACCGAAATTTGGGGATTTTTGTTGTGGGTTAATGTAACTCACAAGGATTTAGTATATATCCCTCCAAAAAGTAAATTTACCCATATGTTCCTTGAAGATACTAAAAGTTGTAAATATGTAAATTTACTTGTAATTTCCTTAAAAGTTTTTCTTTTAATATGTAAATTTACTTGTATGTTCCTTAAAGATTTTTTTTTTCTTTTTTTTTTTTTTTTTTAAAATTTTTAATTTTTATAATATATTGTTTCAGCGGCAAATAACTATCTCAGATATTTACATCACAAATTCATCTCATATATTATAGTAGTAACAACAGTTTAAACCTACAACCGTCTAATTAAGAAGTTTCTCATAAGTTATAAAAGTTTTATGTTCGTTAAAAACTTACTAGCAGGATCCTCGATTCCTTGCGCGATGTGATTCGGGTACCCTGCAATTTAATTTTTCAGCTAATAATTTATTTCATTTGTACGTTTTTTAATAATAGCTTTACTGATTAACTTGTTTGTTTAGAAACTATAAGTGATGACAAAAGTTTAGTGAAACTGTTAGTGAATACGATTTTTGTATAAGAAAGATTCGGTCACCCCTGATATGATTAAGCATTGATTAGCTCGTAGTGGTTACAATAGTTAGTTAAACGTAGTTTAGAAGTAGATTAGTTCGCGGAAGAAGGACGGGTCTTTACCCACTGTATACCTGATCCGCAGCCCAAGTGGCACGCCCTGGTGGCAAAACTCATGTACATATAAGTCCTCTCCATCCTTGGAGAGGGTAAGCCTTCTCTCATAATCTCATTTTCTTTTTCTTTTTTGTTTTCTCTCAAGGCTTCATCTCTTTCTCTCTCTAACTTTCTCTCTCTACATTTCTTTCCTTCCTTTCTATGTATAACGAGCCATAACCATAAGTATGAACGTGTTTGTGAGCTTATTTAGAATCCTACAATTGGTATCAGAGCCATGGTTACATCCTAGGGATCATAGGACTTGTGGTGTATGGTTTGTTTTGGTTTCTACTAGTTTAGGGTGGTTTTTACTCATTTTGGAGCTTGTTCGTGGTGATTCTTGTGTTCTTTCTTGTACTTCTAGGATTAGAAAGGTTAGATTCATCTAGTTTATCAGTTGGTTGGACTAAATCTAACGTTTGAGTAGTGTACGAGTTGGTTTGGAACTTGGTTCTTGGCAGCGGTTTGTTCCTCGTTAAAAGCTTCTTAGCAGCGGTTAACTTGGGGTTTCAGCGGTTAGTGATAGCGGTTAGTACAAGTAGTGGAGCGAACATTACGCTGTACTTTGTACTGTTTCAGCGGTTAACTTCCAGCGGTTTACTACTCAGCGGTTACTCTTCAGTGGTTACCTTACTAGCGGTTACTCTGTTCAGCGGTTACTGTTCCAGCGGTTAAGCCTTAGCTGTTAAGTTCCAGCGGTTAACTAGAGTAGCGGTTAAGTGTCAGTGGTTAAGTGTTAGAAGTTTATTTTTGTCACTATAGGTTACTATATCTATGAGTAATCTAAATATGACAAACACGTCAGAGAGTGCCATTCCTGAGATCCTCAAACTGTATGATATGGTCGTTGAACACAAGAAACCCAACTCAACACAAATGACAAATGATTCTGATCTATGTGACAAGGATTCAGTAAGCTCAAACTCTCATGAGACAGAGATCAGTCAGCCACCAGTGTCATTCAGTAATGCAAAGGACTGCTCCATAGTATGCCTTCTACATCTTCACTCACACCTCTCGGTGCTTCCAAAGGGAACTGAACTCACAATAGGATACGAACGTGCATTTGCTACACTCTTTGGTCAAGATGTTCAGATCTTCACAGACACAATGACTCTTAACTTAGATCAATTGCAACAACAGCTTGAACAAGGAATATCTTCCAAAACTGGATCCATGGCCGCTCTTAGTGTACTCTACAAACAACTCCAAGTATTCTTTGATTCAAAATTCACTCTGGAATATGACCATTACAGTGAGATGACCAAAAAATGCTTTGCGGATCACACGGGAATTAAGGTTGACACGTTCAGATATACACTCATCCAAATCATGGGTGATGTTAAGGGATTCATTGAGGAAAGAGCACAACACAGATGTTTAGATGACAACAAAGTGAAGGGATCTCTGGTACAATCATGTGAGGGAATTGATGATTCGGGTGAAGCATTGGATGATGGGTTAAGTGTCACGATGAGTAAAGAATCAGCAAGTGTTAAGATTGACAATACCACCAGTTCAGTGACTCTTGTCACCCATGGCATGAATGCTGAATCTAGAACGGTCAATGACCAAAGGTCGAGTATGGAGGTACCCTTAGTTGATCAACATAATGTACTCTCTAATGAACGAGATCATACTGATCAAATCAAACTCACTTATGACTCAAATTCGCTGGAAAAGACTGATAGCATTACCATGTCTAATTCAACAAATATGAGTCATAAAGGAGGAGAGTGTGATCAAGATGCTGTTCGTGATAAAGTGGTAAGTTCTGTGTTGACAACTGATGCTTTTAACGAACTCTCAAAAAGATTTTTGCAACTTGAAAAACACTGCATTTCACTTGAAATCGCAATGCAACAAAAGGAAGAAAGTATTCTAAATAATCAACCGTGCAAAAATTCGGAACTTCCTGATTTCCGTGAATACTTTGTGATTAATGATTTGAAAACTCAGCTAGAAACCAAGAACTTGACAATCAAACACTTAAAAAACCGTATTACTGATTTGAGTGATATATGTGTAATGATTTTAAAGTTAAACTTGTCAGCAGTGAGTTTGCAACTAGAAATTTTGAGTCTAGAATGCCTGAATTACTTGTGGACAATGAGTCTCTGAAAGTAAAATGTAATAACCTGAATGAGTCTCTCATGGAAAAGAATACTAAGGCTGCAGTACAAACACACTCTTGGACTAACAAATATGATAATTACTTAGCACAACTTCAGGAAGTAGGCTTCACTGTCACACCTATTAATCATGAGCCTGGAAATTCAACAGTGAATAGTGGAAACACTAAGCTTACAAAACCATCAATCTTGGGGAAACCAGTCTTTCAAAGTAATAGAAATCTATCTATTGTTAGACAACCTAGTGCATTTAGGTCTGAAAGAGCAAAATTTTTAAAAACCCGGTTTGCCTCCCAAGTTGATGTGGAACAAGTGTCAACTAAATCAGTTAATACTCATAATAATACTTCGGCCCCCAGCTCCCCTAGGATCAGTTCTAAAACAGTGTTGAAACCGAGCATAAAAAGTCTTAACTCTTATGACCTGTATAAGTACGGTGATCTAGAAAGGGCTAGAAAAAGGGCACAACTACATAAGGATGGAATCTTAGGATCACAACCTGTTTTGATGACTCCTACTTTAGGGAAGAACTCTGCTAAATTTCAACTGGTTAAGCCTAGGATTTTTAGAAAGTCATCTTCTGTGCATAAGATGGTTAATAACTCTAGATCTTGCCTAAAGTGGATTCCTACCGGTAGAATTTTTAAGCTCATTAGATTTAAGTGGATACCAACCAGTAAGGAGTTTACTAATGGCAATCCCATGGTCAGCCGGAAAACCTCTAAGGGTTTGGATACTGTTATCACTAACCCATATACATGCAATCAAGTTTGTGATAATGCAGGTGGTCCTTACTCAAGTGGAAGATCTTCTTACTATTTCCATACAAGAAGGCACAAAACATGGAGGCCAAAGACACACAAATCTCCAATGATGGGAGATTTCATATCTCACCCTTGATGCATCTCTTTCTATGACTTCTGAGTATCTTAACTCAGGACTCGGACTTTCTCTGATATCACAGATTTACCTACTGTGTTCATTTCTCATATATATACTTGTGTTTCTTTGTCTTCAATCAACGTACTCTGATTTCTCTAATCAGGTCATTGATTGAGGGGGAGAGGATGTTTTGGATCTTGCCTTGCCGGTTGCTTATGTTTGCTTATATCTGTCTTGCTTGTCGTGTTTTTGCCTTGTGCTTGTGCTAAATGCTTTTGTTTAGTTGACTAATTATATTAGAGGACCTACTTTGCCATATTGAGAATCTTGTGCAGCGGTTTGTCTAAATAGAAGGACCAAGTTTGACAAGTTTTAAAACTACATGCCTATAACTAGGTAGCGGTTAGATCAAATCGGTTTACTTCTTTTCAAAAACTTTCTCTCTCTCTAAAATTTCAAAAACTTTCTTTCTCTCTCAAAAAACCGCTGATCCTTTCTATCATCTATCTCCTTCATTCTCGTTGATTTTTATCCTTTTAGGTGCGTTTCTAGTGTGTTTTACGTATTATACTTTCTTTCATTATCTATTGCTTGTGCCTACTTGTCTTCCCCGTACGATTTTAAATGCATAGTTAACTGATTTAGGGCGTAGAATTAGTTGTTGGTTGTTAGATGATGTAGGACTGGTTTGCATTGCTTACCTTGATAGTGTGAATGAGTGTTACTAGTTTATAATGATCCCTTCGAAATAGTTTATCCTCGCTATGTAATCTGAGTTCTTTATGTTCGATGTTCTTGTTAGCGGTTACTTTTGTTCTTGGTAGCGGTTTGCGTATGTGTTTTTCTTGATAGCAGTTAGATTAGCAGCGGTTAGATTAGCAGCGGTTAGATTAGCAACGGCTAGAATAGCAGCGGTTAGATTAGCAGCCTGTTAGATTAGCGGCGGTTGGTTGAACAGCGGTTGGTTTAACAGCGGTTGGTTTAACAGCCAGCGGTTAGTTTAACAGCGGTTAGTTTAACAGCGGTTAGTTTAACAGAGGTTAGTTTAACAGCGGTTAGTTTAACAGCGGTTAGTTTAACAGCGGTTAGTCTAACAGCGGTTGGTTTAATTGCGGTTAGTTTAACAGCGGTTAGTTTAACTGCAGATAGTTTATCTAGAGGTTAGTTTATCTAGCGGTTTGTTTGCTGAGCTGTAACAAACCGGAATTTTCCAGACTAATTTTTATAATAAATATTTATTTATTATAGCTAAACTGGGCATTTCTATGCATAAATGGATATTTTTGAGCGTTTCTGAGCATTTTGGCTGTCTGTAACGCATACTGTAGCTTACAGTCATCACTGAAAAATTCTATTTTTGTCAGTAAACATAAATTAATCCATTTCGGAAACAACGCTGCACGCGAACCGACACCACAGTAACTATGGTAAAGGTCAAGTAAACATATTTTTGAGTCAGTAAACTCATTTTATTCCATTTCTGATGAAAACGTGGCTAAAAACTTTATTTTACGTATACGTGTCCGAAAACGTCAAACCGGGACGTTACGGCTACATTTAAGCCTAAACCGACACACAATAAACCAACGGGGAGTAAAATTACTCATTCCCCACCTCCTTGGATTCCTTTGGCCGGCCACCTACACACCAAAGCTTATATCACATGCAAAACACACTCTTAACCATGAAACACTACATTAACCAAATCTATTACCCAAACCACCCTATTAACTAGTTAAAGGATTTCACCCTAATTTCTATAACTCCTCTCTTCTTCCTCTTGTTGGCCGACCAAAAACACACACTCAACACATTTTCTCTCTAAATTTTGAAGGTTAAGATTATTTGGGTAATAAGTGCAAGTATTTTGGGTTATATATTAGTTGATTTGGGTTAATTTGGAAGTGTTTTGGGTCTCCTTCTTCCTCTCCTAGCCACGTTAACTTACAACATCATTGTAAGGATCCTCAAACTTGCTAAATCTTGTTCATTTCATGTTGTGTTAATATTTAATGATGTTACCAAGTGCTAAATGTAAATATTTTGCCAAATTGATAAAGGCTATGGATTGTTGTATGCATGTATATGGCTCGAATTTTATGAAGTTTTTATAGTCATTAGAGTATTTCTTACTTGTGTGGTAAATCTTGTTGCTTGTGGTACTAAATTGATGACCCAAATGTGATTTATGCTAATTACGCGATTTTAAGACGAAATATACACTTTTATGTGTATATGTATAAATCGGCCAAAATAAAAATATGAAACTATTGGGGTTTTGAGAAACATAAAATTTTGGCTCAAGTGGTGAATTGGTGGAAATTTTATTTGTAAAATTTCAATTTATTATATATTGAATTAACTTTAACTAATTATAAATAATTAGTTAAAAATACAATTTTTTGGTGAAAATAATTATTTTGGTCGAAACATATTATTTCTAGTTGGATAAAAATAATTTTGACCAAACTTTATATTTTGAGGATTAAACATAATTAAAGGTGTTAATTATATTTAATTACAAAAACTATATAAATTTAAAACATAAAAATTGGTTATTGGGCCAATGGGCCCAATGAGCCCACTAAGGGTGGCGGTGAACAGTAGAATCGAGCCCAACAAGAGTTTTCTAACTTTGACTTTTTGACCAAAAATTGTTATCGAGCGTGTAGAAATTAATTTCGATATATATAACGGTATATATAACGTAATTTAAACCGTATTAAACGGTTTTGGGCTAAAATTGGGTTAACGGGCCCAATAGTGATATTTAAGCCCAATAAATATTTCGGATGACGAAAATGAGTTTTTACATATATTTGAAACTACGGTGGGTATATTTGTAATATATAACGATTTATAACGACAACTATATTAATAACGAATAATATAGTTATTACGTACTAAACTTTGCAAATAAATTGACAAGTGGGTTATTTGGAAAAATTGCTACATTTGAGAAAGATGAAAACGTTGAATAAACGAGCGGGTCATGCCCAAATTTTTAAGAATTTCAACACTTAGAGTATTTTGCAAAAATACTTACTTTTATATAGTTTTCTATATACAAAGTGTTTATTCCAAAAACTTATAATTAATATTATATTATAAATGATATTTATGATATAATATTCCTCCACTAACCTTATTGTTACATTATTTCTCAAAGCATGTTTAATTAATTTTAATTAATTAAATACATAATTATAAACTTTACCTAATATATATATATATATATATATATATATATATATATATATATATATATATATATATATATATATATATATATATATATATATATATATATATATATATATACTTATGAATTGTAACAATAAATACAACGTATGGATGTTCCGTTGTACACACTCTCACCATACACTTTCACCATGAGCCATCACCAAGAGCCTTTTTAATAAACCACTTTTGAAATGTACGTACCACTCAACAAGCAAGAAATACCTGAGCACTTGGTAACGCATAAATGAGTCAACACTTAAAGCATGAAAACTTAGACGCATGTCTTTCGAAAACTCTTTTATTGTACGAGACGTACTCTGAGATAACCATACATATTAGGTTGTGCCGATCTCGTACCGTTGTACACATATCTCTTCGCACCGTTGTGATATGCTCTAGATGCCAGTTGTGTCAGTTGTGATATTTTGCGTTGCTATCATTGAGGTGAGTTCATACCCACTGTTTTACTCGTTTTATAACTGTTTTGGGGGAGGATACATGCTCGCTTTACTAAATCCAGTAATTGCATTACTTAAACAATGAATTGTTTACTTGAAAACTTTACGTGCTTTGCTAAATTACTTGTTCGGTAATTCAACCGCATGACTTGACTTATTGTTATAAACTGGATTATTATACTATGGACACAAGTGCTTGAAATGTATATGTGA
>LBNU01001631.1:43405-95334 GCA_014162995.1 Artemisia annua | reverse complement strand
TGGCATGGTCATAGATGACTCTGATATATTTGGGACCGCTTTATTTCTTTTATGGGCTTATACTTCCACACTGTTTTTGGAACGCTGTAAACAAAAATACTTTTGAATATAGAGATTTCTTTTAAACGGTCGAGTTAAAAACCGTTCTTTGTACTTTGTATTGTGATACCAATTTAGTAGCACCCAAACATGTATGCTTCCGCGATTCTCTATTTTTGGGGGTGTTACATTCCCTTTCCTGAAAAACTCTTTGACTGCATCACATACATCTTTACCAACCACACTCCATGCTTTTTTGAAGAACTTTGCTGTGTAACCATCTGGCCCAGGGGCTTTATTGTCACAAATATCAAACATTGCATCTTTAATTTCCTCATCACTCACACCTCTTATCATCCTTTCAGCATCATTATTGTTAACCTTTCTAGCATTCAAACTCTCCAGGTCAATACTTTGGATAGGAACTGCATTACCAAGGAAATTTTGGAAGTGTTTAACAAACTGATCTGCAACTTTATCACCTTCATATCTGACTCCATTCTCATCATTAACTGCTTCAATTCTACTTTTGTGAGCTCTACCCTTCAATACTGTGTGAAAAAATCTACTATTACTATCCCCTTCACTCAGCCACTCAATCTTAGCTTTCTGCAACAAAAACCTCTCTTCATCTTGAACAGCAACTTTGTATTCATGTAATATAGCAGCCTCTTCATTCTTAAGAACACAATTATGAGGCTCTTTATCAATCTTAAGTTGGACTTCTTGTAATTTTCCTTTCCATTCATTAACCCTTTCCTGTAAATTTCCAAAACTCCAACTAAGCTGTTTCATATGACTCTTCATTGCTTTCAGTTTCTTCACAAGTTTAAACATTTTGCACCCTTCAACTTGAATATGCCACTCTTTCTGCACAATTTTAAGAAATTCAGGTTTCTCAGTAATAAAATTAGAAAATCTAAAAGCCTTGGACTTCCTCTTCATCATCATTGGAATAATGAGAATAGCTGGGCTATGATCAGAAGTTAGATGNCAAGTGAAATAATGTTGGAGATTGCTCTAACGCCATTGTGTATGGAGAACATCTCCTATTTCCACTGGTCACACCAACGGGCGAGGGGCTTGTCAATTTTCTGTGAAGAATCAACTCAATTTATCAATGACCTATCAAATCGCACACGGGAACAACTGAGTTGTCGATCATATAATCAACTTCATCTTATTCCTCATCATTCATCAGCAATAGATTCGAAACTCTAGCGGGGATTTATCCTCTCTTATTGCAACCCTCCATGTAACGCTGTCCTATACTTATATAGCAATTGGCAACTGTTCCATTTAATGTGATTTACCATGTAAAAAACCTCGTATGGGTAGCCTTAGCATTCCCAAACATAGCTCACAAATCTCCTTCTCTTAACTGAGACAAGCCGCGTTGGTACATCTAATAATAAGAGCAAAGCTTGAAATAAAAGGAACCGTGGCATTACCCAAAGCAGGGACCGAAGTTGTCAATTCTATTGCATGGAAAAGCCTAATTGTTGTTGATTTAAACAAAGGACTAACCTTCCATAGGAATTCAATGCATAATCCTTATAAAAATAAGCGCTTCTGATAAATTACTGACTCCCATTCTCATGCATTAACTGGCTTCAATTCTACTGTTGTGTGAGCTCTAAAACCATTCAAATACTGTGTGAAAAATCTACTATTACTTATCCCTCACCTCAGCCGACTCAATCTTAGCTTTCTTGCAAAGACTAAAAACCTCTCTTCATTCTTGAACAAGCAACTTTGTATTATTAATAATAGCAGCCTCTCATGTCTTATAAGAAAACACAATTATGAGCTCTTTATCAATCTTAAGATTGGAGACTTCTTGTAAATGTTTCGTTTCCATGATTAACCCTTTCCTGTAAATTTCCAAACTCCAAACTAACTGAAAATTTCATATGAGCTCTTCATTTGCTTTCAGTTCTTCACAAGTTTAAACATTTTGCAGCACTTCAACTTGGAATAGTGCCATCTCTTTCTTGCACAATTTTATAGAATTCAGGTTTCATCTCAGAATAATAATTAGAAAGATCTAAAAGCCTTGGACTCCTGCTTCATCATCATTGGAATATGAGAATGGCTGGCATTGATATCAGAAGTTAGATATGAAAAATTGCATAGGAGTTGGTAACATTTGCATCGATAAACTCAGTATTCCCAAGATTCTAAGGTCAATTTTCATTAATATCCCTTTTTTGGATTTAACCCTGTGCTCTGCACCCATGTGTAATGTACTCCTGTAGAATTAAGGTCTTCAACTTCTATGTGATTAAGACAGTCCTGAAAATCAATCATATCATTAGTCTTGCAAGAACCACCCTCTGAATGATCTTCATTATTCAAACTAACATTCCAGTCTCCCATAAGCACCCAAGAGCTATCATTAACTAAACTCTTGTGCCTCTTGAGTGTATTCCAAAGAACTTTCCTCTCCCTACCGGTATTAGCTGCATACACAAAGCTGCAAAAGAACTTGCTTCCACTGTCTTTGATCTCAATCACACACAAAATTGTCTGATGGCTTGAGTGTAATGGCATTATATTAATTTCAGCTTGGTTCCAACCAATAATGATTCTACAGCCTTTATTACTATCTTTCATGTTAGAATACCAATGCCAATCCCCATATACAAAATCACAAATCTTCTTAATCTGTTTTTCCTTAATATGAGTTTCAATAACTGCACAAACACTAAGCTTCTCATCAGTGATAAACTTTTTGACATCCTTTTGCATCTCCTTATTACACATACCTCTTACATTCCATACTGCTATCTTACATTCAGAATTTAGATTAGCCATAGGACATATCACAAAATCAAATGCCTAATGCAGCATTCCACACTCCTTTCCCACCAATTCATTCTCAGTCATACTTTGTGCAATACCAGTGTCCACATCAAACACATCTTCAAGTTCAGGGCATTCATCATTCCATTTTATTTTCCATTGTTCCTTTAAGTAAGTGTGCGTCTTAGTATTCCACTTCACAATGTCATCCAAATTAGGCTTTCTTTGATTGATCACTTATTCACTATTTCCTGCCCATACTTCCATTGTTCCTCAGGACAGTCACTCTCAACCAAATCCTCAAGCACTGCATACTTATTTGCACTTCTCTTTATCTCATCCAGGGTGTTTTTGCTAACCTTCCATGGGCTTTTGGGGCTTGTATTCTGAGGTGTTTTCTGGTGTACAGGGTTAGTGGTTTTAGGTGTAGATTTTTGTCCAAGAGTAGAAGTACTAGCAACAGAGTTGCTAGAAGTAATAGCCACAAACTTGCTTGCCACATGAGTTTGACCTTTTTCCACTGGCCTAAATTCTTGCCTTTTTCTCACATTCTTATTACCACCTTTGTTCCCCATATTAGTAACCTGTTTAAGACTCCCCTTATTACCATTATTCTCATCTTGAACATGTTTTGTTGTAGTAGTATTCACCTCAACCTTGTTTAAAGCACAATTACAATCAAGATGTCCAAAAACTTTGCATACACTACACCTTGGTGGTTTCCAACTATACTCCACTTTCACAAACTTATAGCAACATATCATTAATTCTCTACTCTTATAGCATAGCTCAATTTTCTCCTTAAAATCATGTGCAGCTTTGATTTCAACAAGAACCCTAGCATAACCAATATTACCAGTCCCCTCATCACACATCCTAGCAGTGGATTTGTCCATCATAATTGGTGTACCAAGACTACTAGCAATAGCACTAATTCCTTTGACTGTCCAGGCTTCAACAGGAACATCATAAAGTTTTATCCAACAAGGTAAACTTACTGGATCACTTCTATCAACAATTATACTCGGATCCCATTTTTGCACTAGAAGTGGTTTATTATTAACTAACCATGGTCCATTTTCTAAAACATGCAACATTCCTTCCATCTCTCTGAATTTGAACAAAAACATACCATTTTGTGACACAATCTCTTTAAGACCAAATTTCCCCCACATTCTAACAAGATTGTATTTTACCTCATAGTAAGACATTTTACAGCCAACAAAACGTCCACATAGAGTTAGTATCCATTTCCTACTTCCTTCTAAAATGAGCTCATCATCAAACATAACAACTTCTCTACCCTCATTCAGAACAGTAGGTATCCAACTAAGCTTATTTAGCACATCAACTTTAGTAGGTTTAGCAGTTTCAGCATATGATTTACCAACTTTAGTTTCAGTATGACCAGTTCCATTACAATCATTCACATCACATGAATCATGTATCTTATCAGCATCACTAGCAGTAACACTAATTTGAGTTTCTGGATTACTTACAGAAGGATTAACATTGTTTGTATCATCACAGTGCACATTGTTACCTTCCATAGTAGATCCTTCAGATTGATCAGATGCAGCATCTGTATTCACATTGGACACCTTCTCACCAGCTCTTTCCTTCCCCATTGATTCATCAAGTGTAGGAAAACCACTACCAGTCAATTCAACTTCACTCACACTGCATTTATTAACCTCCATATTCCCTATTTCAGCACCATTCTTATTCAAACCCATATTATCCAGCAATTCCTCATGCTCAGTCTCTATTGATCTTTTTTCATTGTTTTTATTCTTATTGAGCTCACAAACAGAATCCTTGTACCTATTAGGCATCTTAATGTTCCTTCTAGAAGTTCTTCCATTATTTGACAAATTCTGGCTCAAATTATCACTCTTCTTCCTCATTAGATTGAATAGATGACAATACTAATTGAATTGAATGAAATTATGAAAACAAAAAAATTGGCGCCAAAGTTCCCAAATCTGGGTTTTGTATCAAAACCTAATAAAATTTGGGGCTTTTGGTACCAGAAGATGAGGAATAGAAAACTGAGTAGATTACACGGTTTTGATTTTGAAATATTGTTCTAATTTCTGTGTAATTGAAGGAATTCGAGGTTTTTTTTTAATGGTGGAAAAGAGGTGGGAAGTTAGTTAGGTGGGTAGTTGTTTTGTTAAAGGCTTAGTTTACTCATCACGTGCATGAAAATTGTTTGCAGCTGTTGGAACTTTTGTTAGAGCTTGGTAACTCAAAAAGAAGTAAGTACATCAAATCTTGATGTTTTGGAATGTTTTGAATACAGATAATGAATCTCCTTTGCCCGCGCGAGATTTTTGTAGTAATCTTTAAGCATAGTATGTAACACAATTTGTGTAAGCTGAGGGTGTGTTTGTTTAATGTTATATGTAGAGTTTTGAGCTTAATTGATTTTGGCTTATATTCACAAGACTCAATTTTCCGGCTTATTTTGAAACTTGTGGGCTTATATAATTTTAACATATCTATAAGCCCACAAGTCTCAAATAAGTCAGAAAATTAAGGCTTGTGAAATATAAGCTGAGAAACAAATAAACTTATAAGCCACATAGCTTAAACAAACACCCCACATTAGTTGGAGAACTAATTTGCAACAAAAACTAGTTGAAAGCACTATTTTGACCAAAATTGTAAAAGTCAACGTCGTTGACGACGTCAGTTAACAGTTAATACTCAATGGTCTAGGAGTTATGATCATAACAACCAACAACTCTGGGTTTAGCCGAAAATTACGTGGGCAACACTTTTATTACGGAGTAATAAACCATTTGTAATATAAATACAATGCAAGTACTGTATATCAGATCAAACTCACAAATGGGTTTCAACCGGTTAATATAATATTGTTGTTTGTTTTCTTGTTGGTCGAATGCAGCTGTTTTGTTACGGAGTAATAAACTATTTGTAATACGGAGTATAAATACAATGCAAGTACTGTTAATGCTACTGTTTAATACAGTAGGTTTTTCAGTGTATAATATACTGATTTTGTAAAATTTATGAGTAACAAAATTAACGAGATTTACTACAATTTTTACATTTTATTTACCATTTTTCATCGCACTTTGAAAATGAAAATAAAATAAACTAATTTATGAGTGTAGGTGGTGAATGATGTAACACGTGTTAGTAAATCCTCCCTTAGATTTGCTAAAAGTAAAGCAGTACATGCTGGCAAATGACCAAACCACCCTTGTTTTAATCTAATACTTGAACAAAGTCAAAGGATAAAACAGTAAATCTACAAAGCAAACCAAACTAACCTGCTACAAAACACACCATTCGATTAAAAACATGTGTTTGGGGCAAACAAAAAACACTCATACAACAACTGAAGTAAACGAGGCAGTCAGAGGGGAGGTTTTTAGGGAATGTTGCCGCCCTCTGTTGCCGATGATCGATTTGCCCCAAAACATCAACCACCCTTTGTGTGCATGCATAAATATCTGTATCTATCTATACTACATATTACTAGAAAGAAATACATTATTGATGACGTTGGTTTGTGACTCAGTGGTAGAGCGTTGTTTCTGATCATCTAAAATCTACTATTCCTTTCTGTTATATGTTATAATTATGTACGGAGTAATAACTAGTAGTAGTAATTAGAGGCTGTGATGATATTCTTGGTGTAGTTGTATGAGTTAATCAGTAAAGTTTGAGATTAACCGTATCTTGGCGGGGTAATTTTCTTATTGCAGCCATGGCGGTTTTATCCTCTTTGCTTTGATTGTTTTTTACAGATCTGAGCCTCATTTATAAATCTATGTCAACAATAACTCACAGAAATGAGATAAACAAAGTGAAATCAAATATGGTCGACCACTTTGTGTTGTCAATGATTTTCTAACTAGTTTCGACCTGACCCTTTGGCTCTTTAGCCTTTGCTGGTCATATATAACTATATAAGTATAACGACTTAACAACAATTTCTGTCTCTGCTACTGCTTCCATTATTTTACCATTCATTCATTCATTCCCTATCAATAGAGAAAGGCTGTGAAGATAAAAAAAGTTTGTGAGTGGATCAGATGAGCGAGACTCTCCGCATCTTGGCTTGGCAATTTATATTATTATTGCAGCCATGGCGGTGTTTGTCCTCTTGTTTTGATTTTGTTAACAGATCTGAGCCGAATTATTTCCTACTACTATACTCTGTATATGTCTTCCATGTATGATTATATAGTTAGATTGTTTAATTTGTTATGTTTCTAACTACTGAAGAATGATTAACATTGTTTACAACATTTTTGTCTAAAGTTAACACTAATGAATTAAGTTGAAGTGTAGTGTAGTTCCATTGTATCAATTACAATGTTTGACCTTTGAAGTCATGCTCATAAGAATGATGCTGCTTAAGTGCTTAGCAATCAAAAACTCTCATGTGCATGGAGATTCATGCCTAAAGATCCATAGACATTATTATTATCTTTGATTCTTGAAAGGCCAACATGGGTTTGAAGTTTAATGAATCAGAAAAGGCGGTGATGAGGCATTTATGAGCTCAATCTTGCAATGAGAATAAAACGGGTCGTTTTTTAGTGTGCTGTCTTGGGACAGCCTTGGGGAAACCATCTTGGATTGTATTTACGTTGTTCACTTGTTCATCGTCTTAGAATGCTGTCAACTTTGACTTACAAATCGCGTAGATGCGGACATGTCTAATCTTGATGTTTTGGATGGTTTTGAATACACATAATGCATCTCCTTTGCTCAAGCGAGATTTTTGTATTAATCTTTAATCATAGTATGTAACACAATTCATGTAAGCTGAGGGTTTGTTTGTTTAATGTTATGATATAAGATCATTTGAGGACCAAATATTTTTTACATACCAAGGGACTAATCTCCACCATTCATCTTCCTCCATCTTTATTTAATCTAATGGATGAGATTAATTCCAACAATTTAAAAAACCCACTTTCATCCTCTTTTTTCAAATATTAATATCTTTCAAACCGTTAATCGTTAAGTGAAAAAAAATATACCGTTACGACGAGCATTTAATTATCTTTCTATAGATATGCATTGTGATATACTTTCGACAAAAAAAAAATTTTCGTTTTTTTCACGTTTTTTTTCGTGGCCGAAAAATATCATATGTGATATATCATATATGATATTACATATCATATATGATATTGCATCATATATGATAAGTAATATCATATATGATATATCACATATGATATTTTTCGGTCACGAAAAAAAACGTGAAAAGGTTGAAAATTAAAAAATAAAAAAAAAGAAAAAGAAAAAAAAGAAAATAAAAACACACACATATAGTTTATAATCTAAGGAGAACTTCTCTATATACAACGTTGGTTGTAGAATTGGTGTAGTTGCCGTCTTTGTCACAACATAACACCTTTAGGCCTCTCTTGCTTTTTTACTCTTGAGAATGCTACATAAAGTTGTTCGTCTAAAAAAACAGACCGTTCCAAATATAGCCCAGCCTTAGACAATGTTTGGCCATGACTTTTGTTTATAGTTATGGCAAAACAAACGGAAATAGGGAATTGTCTCCTACTAAGTTGAAAAGGCATCTTCTTGTCGGATGGGCGTATAATCATTCTAGGTATAGAGCGGACCTCAAACACTTTACCACCTGATATAATCTTTGCCTCATTGTCATTGATTCCCATTCTAAATACTTGTAACCTGGTTCCATTACATAATCAATCTCGTTGATCAATATTGCGCAAACACATAACCGGAGAGCCAATCTTCAAAATTAATTTATGGTGTGGAAGTCCAGACATTTTGATTGTAATCAAAAAGTGTGTAGTGTACATACCCTCGCTATGATTAAAATCGACATCTAAATCTGAGACTGTATCCGAACTATAATATACTTTCTCTCTGTCACTGAGCTGGGAAATCATTCGATAATTAACTTTGTCAACTTCTCATGTGTTGGTGCAAGAATGGCTTGATCTTGGAAATACGATGCATCCCAAAGATTTTGTTCCCAATTATCGTAAGTTTCTTGTATCACAAACTGTACATGATCATCAGAATCAGGTATTAGCATTTCTTCTTGAGCAAACAGCTTCTAAGGTCACATCGTACTGGTGAGCCAATTTGCTAATAACTTAACGTACCTATGGTTGCCTAGATATGTAGAAACCGTGTTGCAACTTTGATAAAATTAAAAGTACCTTACCAATTTTGGTCAAAGTGTTGTGGTATGTCGTGGCCATTACATACTTTTGCGGCGGCTATAGAAACCACCACCAACCACATACATAATTTATAAAGTTACTGTACCCATTCTGTTAACAAATAACCATGATCTTAATACGTGGAAAGTCTTGAGGGTACATAGACATATATAAAGTTACAACAAATTGTTTCAATGGCACTCATATAAGTCATATATACAGATGGATCTCAGCTACTGTTAGATATAACGACAACGAATACTGTACAGGTAGCCGTAACCTTCCTCCAGCTTGTTGACCATCACTCGGGTAATGAACATCCGGAATGTATCATAGAATAAAAGTCCAACCTGCAGATTAGATCACGTTTTCACTAAAAAAAATTAAATTTAAGAAAAGGCTAAAAGGAAATATGTACTATTAGAATGGCACAAGTTTTACGTCAAAAATCAAATGAAAAGCTAAACAAAGAGAAATTTTATTATTAAAAATCAATATGATCTTAATAAATTCATATCATCTGATGAAGAACACATGGTTACAAAATGAGTTACGGAAATAAAGGTACCGTAAACTTAATTAGCATGTTAAATCAATATAGAATTGCGACATGTTCAGGTTTTGCTATTTCTAAGTTAACGTTTATGGCATCAAGAATTGAAACATGGAGTAACAAAATATTCTATTTGGGTCACTAATGGGTAACAAAAAGTATAAGACGTCAAGATGTTTGCTTATGAGGATTTAAGGGATACACAAATATTGACATTTTGCCCCTGTCCATTTTAGAAATAAGAAGCTATATACTGGTAAAACACTTTAGTACAATGAAATCTATGGTATCATATTTCTAACTTTCAAGGCGTCAGATTGATAGGTATTTTATCGAGTAAAATAGGTCACTTGGCCGAAACTGAAATGCTCTCCAAATGTTTTCTACTAAAACAAACTGATGTCAATTTAAGACTACATATCTACCTGATTAACCATCTCCTCTGGTCATGTATATAATATGTTATGTGGTTAAATAGTCTAGAAGTAACTTTAGTAATACTTACCAAGACTAGTAGCCACAATGTCAGCACAATTCGAGCACCACCATTTTCCATTGATTTCATATTCTTTTCTTACCCATTTTCCAAGCTCCTTGACACGTTGCTTCCCGATTGGTGGCTGAAAAAAAGGGTAAAAACATATATAAATACTATAATAACTATAAAAATACATACACAGTGTGTGGTAGGGGTTTGCTGATGGTCTATATTGTACTATTGAAAGTGACCATCGATACTTTATACATACTGGTATCACCATCTTGACCTATCTATATACAGTTTTAGTGCGTAAAGTGACCATCACCATATGCAAACAAATCAGTAGTACATTGTGCTACTCCAAGTTTTTCAATTGTCTTTGATTCGTTGTGTTTTAGTGTGCAAAACAACAAGTACACAAAAATATCAACAAAGTGGAGTCAAAGTTATCGTGAGTGACAACAAGACGTGGAGAAATACAAGTAAACCTTTTAGGAAAAAGATTACCTCGTAAACTCGTGCAATGTGATATTTGTGAGACCGGGAAGTGATTTCCCGAGTCGTACCCCAATGAGGTGTGAATGGAAAGCTTCGTTAAAGATCGAGATTAAAGACTTGTATGTTTGGTTGTGAAAGATTGTTTGGTTTTATGGTACGTTAAAGTAACGAAAATGGAAAATTAACGAATGAGGATGAAAATAAAATAACCTAAAGGGCAAAAGGCAATAGCCAAACTAGGGGAATCCTAAAACACTACGGGAATTAAAATTAGGTATCGGGAATCCTAAATTACAAGTAAACAAATAAACGTGACGTTTATTCTAAATAAACGTCAACGCACAAATAAAAACGTGAAATTATTGCTACACAAGTCCTACGGGCCTACAAACAATTTTCTTACGCACTAAATGACAAAAGAAAATTTTTGAAAAAAAAGAAAATTAATTATTTAACAAAAATCCTATTTATTATTAATTAAATACTAATTAACACTAATTAAATTCTAATAATTAATTTAACAAACAAAAAATTCTGAAACTTTTCTNAGATAAACGTCAACGTACAAATAAAAACGTAAAATTTTAGCTACGCAAGTCCTACGGGCCTAAAAATAATTTTCTAACGCACTAAAAGACAAAAGAAAATTTTGGAAAAAAGAAAATTAATTATTTAATAAAAATCCTATTTATTATTAATTAAATACTAATTAACACTAATTAAATTCTAATAATTAATTTAACAAACAAAAAAATTCTGAAACTTTTTTACATAAATTATATAAGCTAAAACTAATTTTTAAAAAATATAAAAATATGGTACTTAGTACAAAATAAGCAGAAAATTCAGCAAATAAGCCAAATAAGCAAAAAGGAGAAAAACTAGTTAAATGAAAAATAATGAGAGAAGTAAACGAGAAAAGACCCTAGGGCAGTTGGTTGTGATGTTGTGTTGTGTGTCTGTGTGTGCTTGAGGTCCCAGGTTCGACCCCAACTTTTTGCAAAAAGTTTATTTTTTTTCTTTTTAGTTTCTGTTCTTTCCTTTTGTTCACTGATTTTACATACAAACACAATTACAAATTCACTGCATTTCTTGAGAACAGATTTGAATCAACAACTCTTAAACGAATTCCACTAAAACAAAACAGATTCAAGTTTTCTAATTCTTTGTTTTCTTTTTCTTTTTGATTGCCAAACCAAGTATCCAAATAAGCTTAAACAAGCTTAATGCTTGAATAAGCTAAACAACAACAACAACAAGTAGTACAACAACATCAACAGACACAATCACAACACTAATTCAACAGAAACAACAACAAGAATCAAGAAATCAAACAGATTCAGTAAACACCAACAAGAACACAAGTAGCAGTGGCAGTCCAAAAATAAGCCAAAAGGTGGCTCAAAATAAGCAGCCTAATAAGCAGCTAAGTGCAAACTAAAAGCAGAAACCTAAAGATCACCAAAGGGGCTCTCCAAATCAACAATTATCACAGCTTAACTCCTAAAAATGAATAATCTATGGCCAGTTGAAAGTGGGCAAAACTCTGAGATGCAGGGGATTTCTCAGTCAAACATGCAACTACCAAATCAAATTTCAATGGGCAAACTAGTTTCAAATCTAGATTTTCTTTTTGAAATTGATTAACAAGCTGGCAAGGACTCTAAATCAACAAACCTTACTTGATTTCATTAACTAATAAAGGTTAGAGATTGATTTGAAAATCAGGCAAAACCTGGGTATGCACAATTTGACTTCTCAAAAACTAATAACCAAGTTGACTTTTATCAGATTTGAATCAACCTAAGCTACTGAAATTGATGTATTAGTCCAATATGAAACTATTCCAAGCAATCCAAACAACTTTTAGCACTAAATAAGGATTATGCCATCTCCAATTTACAACAGTTAGACTACCAAAAGAGATTTTAGGTCAATTTTGACTTTTTAACTAAACCTACTGAATTTTATGCTCTAAATGATCTAGCAACACCTAATGTAGCATGTCTCAACTAGAATTAACAACAAAAGCTAACAAGAACTCAGCTAAAACTCTTAAACCAAACACCCCTAGAAATCTGTTTTTAAAACTTTTCAAAGCAAATACAAGAATTAATCCATGAATTTGAAATCTTAGCTTACACTAACACTACACAAGCATAAATAAACAAGTAATAACAGCAAACAACAACAATAATGAGGAAGAACAGATTTATGCAAAGAAAGTGAAAAATTGTCTTACAAGGAGTCTAAAACAAGTGAGCAAGTGAGAACCAGAACCCTTATCATTATCCTAGCACTCCCATGAGTTCTAAACCAGACCCACAAGCATCACTGCAACTGCTTCTTCTTTCATCTTCATTATTTTTTTTTATGTTTTTGATTTTCTTTGTATTTTTTTTTCTTTTCTGAGTTTCCTTGAATTGATGCTTCTAAAAGCTTTTTAGACGACTTATATAAGCTACTGAAGTGATTTAGAACATAAATTAAGAGAAACAACAATAATTTGCAAGAATTTTAAATTGAGTAAAAAATTGAATTTGCTTGAAACTGAAAGAAACTTAAATTAACTTAACAATACTGAATTACAATTGAAATTTAAGAACAATGAAAGAAAAATACAAAGAAAGGGATGCCTCTAATGGCTACAACATAGTTCTATTTATACTAAGAAATGTGGTAGGTACGAATTTGCCTCCATGTGCTTGCTTCTCTAAAATTAGGGCAACAAAACAAACCCTTGAACCTTGTGAACAAATCCCCATCGTTTAATTGCTCTAAATCTAATCCTAGCTGTTGATTGTATTTTGGCGGGAAAACCAGTTTATGTAAAGTTTGGATTGCCAGGGTGTCCATGGGGTTAGGTAGGGATTGGGAAAGGATAGTGGGATTGGGAGATGGGATGGGGGAGCTTTTGAGGTTGGTGTTTGAGTGTTACAGGTTGGTGTTGGGAGGAGGGTGATTAACCAGCGTGTAAGGGTGGGAAAAGGGAGAAGGAGGTGAAGTTGACTTTTTGACCTGGGTATAGAGTTATAACGGGGTGGAGTGAATTGGGCTGATGGGTGTTGGGCCAAGGGTTTTAGTAGTGGAATTGGGTTGGAAGGTTTAAATGGGTTTATATAAATAACAACAAGGGTCCGTTTGGTTTGGTAATTAATACAAGGACCAATATTGTAATTTACTGAAAATCGAGGGGTTATTTCTGCCATGTCCAAACTTTTCTTCCAAGGATCAAACATGTCACTTCTGAATTCCCAAGGTCTTTTCATCATTTTTCTTCACATTAGAATTCCCGGGGATCATTATTGCCAAACTTGCAAGCTTGAGGGACTGAAGTTGTAATTTCTTGAAAATGCATCCTGAGGACCAAAAATGTCATTTGATGATTCATGGTGGAATTTTGTTGACTTTCTCTTCACCAAGGACCATTTTTGTCATTATCTGAAAGTTCAGGGACCAATCTTGCCAAATGTGAAACTTCAGGGACTAAACTTGTAAATTTTTGAAATCTTTTCACCCAAAGATCATTTTGATAACTTTTGACTTTTAAGACTTTGGTTTGACTTTTCTTTTAAAATAAATGCTCAGGGACTAATTTTGTCAAGTTTTGAAAGTTGGGGGACTGAAACTGCCAATTATGCAAACTTTGTACGATTTTCATTTGTTTTTAATCATTTTGCATCTAAAACATATAAAACACGATCTTTGGGATATTTTCAGTATTTTGATGTATTTCCGAGTGTTTTCACGTGTTTTGGCAGTTAAAATATGATAAAAATGATGAGTATTTACACACTCATCACACCACCACCACCACCACACTCTACCACCACACAACCAACACCACCACCCTTTACCCTTCATCTTCATCTTCTCCGGTGACCAAACCCAGATTCCGGTGACCAAACCCAGATTCCGATCACTTTTCCTTTTCTTTTTCTTTTTTTTTACTGTACAACAAGCAATGCAAGTCTCAAATAAGTCTCAAACCCAGATTCCGATCACTTTCCATTTTTGTCTCGGTCCCATATAAGCAATGCAAGTCTCAAATAAGTCAGAAAATTAAGGCTTATCTATACTACATATAAAGGAAAAATGGTCAAAGTGAAAAAGTGGAAACGTGAAAAGTCAAGTAATGTGAAATGTTGAAAAATCTTATTAAATGAAATTATGAAATGTAATTAATACTCTTATTAAAACACCCAATTACTTAAAACTACAATGATATATTCACATTGTACAACCAATTAAAAACATATCTACCAAATTAAATACAACCAATTAAAACACAAACCGGGTTGACCCGGGACGCTTCAAACCCGACGGGTTGACCCGGTTTAATTTGACCCATTTTCGACCCAACCTAGAAAGTTGACCTGGTTTAAATCGACCTATTTTTCGACCGGAACGGTTTAACCGGTTGAACCACCCCGGTCGAACCGGGTTTCAAAACATTATCCATTACTTAAAAGTACAATAATTTATTCACATTGTACAACTAATTAAATACATATCTATCAAATTAAATACAACCAATTAAAACAAAAACCGGGTTGACCCGGGACGCTTCAAACCCGGACGGGTTGACCCAGTTTAATTTGAACCGTTTTCGACCCAACCTAGCAAGTCGACCCGGTTTAAATCGACCCATTTTTTGCCCGGAACGATTCAACCGGTTGAACCACCCGGGTTGAACCGGGTTTCAAAACAATATGTTAAATTCCCAAATCTTCAAACTTTTATTGTTTTTCGTTTATAACCTTAAACTTTTTTTTATCAATAAACTATCTGTCGCTCTAAAATCTCGTTGTTATGCACGGGTACTCGTCTAGTATAAAATATAAGCCAAGAAACAAATAAAGCTTATAAGCCACATATAAACTTAAACAAACACTCCATATTAGTTTGGAGAATTGACAAAAACTAGTTAAAAGCGCTATTTTGACCAAAATTGTAGAAGTCAACCTCGTTGGCGACGTCAGTTAATAGTTACTACCTCCGTCCTAAAATTATTGTCCACAGACAAAAAACACACAGTTTTAGAAAAGCATCATCATTACAACTAGGGATGGCAAAAGCACCCGAAACCGACGGGGAAAACCGAAACCCGAACCGGTTGGGTCGGGTTCGGGGGCGGGTTGGCGGGTTTGGATGCGGGTTTGGGTATTGATATAATTTTTTAGCCGGGTACGGGTTTGGGTACGGGTTCGGGTAATACCCGCCCGATTACCCGTACCCGTATCCGCTTACCCGAATCTATATCCGCTTTATTGATATTATAATTAACTAGAATATATATACATTATATATAATTTCTTCCATTATATTTTTTTATATACATGTCTCAATTAAATAATATATTTTATTTTGTACATGAATTATCCAAATGGGTTAAATCGTTTGATACGATATTCATTTTCTTTAACTTAAAAAAAAATGAATATATTATGGTGTTTTCCTTTGTTTTTTTGGTGGATTTTAGTGTGACTTAATATTAATACCGCCATTTTGTCCATATAATATTTAATTGGGGATAACCGAAACCTGCGGGGAAAACCCGAAAAACCGATGGATTTTATAAACGGGTACCCATCGGGTTTTGGGGCGGGTTTGGGTATTGATTTCATAAACGGGTACGGGTACGGGTTCACTAAAACCCGACCCAAACCCGACCCGTTGCCATCCCTAATTACAACTTTCTCTTTCTTACTTTTTGCACAAAGACAGTTTTACCCTTAACCAATTAATTTCTAACTTTTTTAAAGTTTGTAATAATAACATCAAATGAGGGTAATATGGTAAACTTGATCTATATTCCCTATCTATTTATGGAAGTGGACAATTATTTTGGTACGACCGAAAAAAGAAAGATGGACTATAAATATGAGACGGAGGGAGTAATACTTAATGGTCTAGGAGTTATGATCATAACAACGAGCAACTCTTGTTTTATCCAAAAAATACGTGGGTAACACTTTTATTACGGAGAAATAAGTAACAAACTATTTGTAACATAAATACAACGGGTCTTTTAAGGAATGTTGTCGCCCTCTGTTTCCGATGATTGATTTGCCCCAAAACATCAACAACCCTTTGTGTGCATGCTTAAATATATGAGAAATGATACATAGACCTAACTGTGAACCTAAAAACATGTGACATCATCCTGATGGCTGCAGACAGGATTTAGAACCTTCAGGATGATGCCATGTATTTTTAGGTCCATATATCATTTCTCATATTGTATCTATCTATACAACATATTACCAGAAAGAAATACATTATTGATGACATTGGATTGTGACTAAGTGGTAGAGCGTTGTTCGTGATTATCTAAATATGCCCGTCTTTTCTGTTATATGATTATGTACGAAGTAATAACTAGTGCGTAATAATTAGAGGCGGTGATGATGATATTCTTGGTGTAGTTGTATGAGTTAATCAGCAAAGTTTGAGATTACCGTACCTTGGAGGGATAACTATTTTGCAGCCATGGCGGTTTTGTCCTCTTTGCTTTGATTGTTTCACAAATCTGAGCCTTTTTTTTTTTTTTTTTTTTTTTTTTTTTTTTTTTTTTTGTTGTTATTTTTTTTTAGAGAAATGATAGAGGAACCTAGACCTAAAACCAAGTTGCATCATCCTGATGGCTGAAGACATAGACCCACTTATTTTCCAACCCATCAGGATGACGCCACTTGGTTTTAGGCTTAAGTTTAGGTCCCTCTATCATTACTTTTTTAATGTTGTTAAAATTGTAATTTTTTTAGTTTAGTAAAATGGCACTTAGGATAATTGAATTTTCTGTTATTTTGTTAACAAATCTGTGGTTAATGCACGATGTTATTTAATAGTTTGTCAATAGTTTGGAACATTGGACAAAATTTCATACTTTAGTAACATTTTTGTGTCAATTTTTTTTTTCTAAAATTTATCTTTTTTAGTTGGGATTATCGGAGTGTTTGCATCATATGGCGGTTTGGATCGCAATGAAATGATGTGTGACACAATGACTTGGCTTATCGCTAGGGTCCAGATAGATGATTTGATTTCTAGAGTCTTGTTGATTGATTATCGGACTTATAGTTTAATTTGGACTCACAAGCACATTACAACATACTAGTTTAGTACCATCGTATCATTTGTGTTATATTTTTCAACTACAACAAATTGAGCCAAAGTCACTTCAACTTTAGGACCTTATAATTTAAAGAAAAAAATTAACCGAGTTCATGTATGCATATAGGATTCACCAAGCTGGACAAGACGAGTGGGAAAAACTTTTAGAAAACATAGTTCCTTAGTCTTTGGATATGAGTGGAACAAAACACCTCGTAGCATATTTAGAGATGTCTCGTGATTTTTGATTGTCCTAGGCAATAGACAAAAATATACCGTTGGTCCCTAAACTTTCAGAAAACATCGCCATGTACCCTAAGTTGGGAAAATCGTTGTGGTGCGTCCAAAACTCAAGTTTTTGAGGCCGATTGCGTCCTTTGACCTGTAATTCTAAGGTCAACGTCCATTTTGAGTTATATCATCAAGGGTATAATAGACCAAACACCTTTTTCACCATATGTTGCTTAAATCTAACCAAAACACCTTTAACATTATTATTATGTGCCTTTGTTGTTTCCCTGCAGTTACTATTCATCACCACGTTTTGAGCTAGCAAGTGCTTCAGCTACAGTTCTTGTATCTACTGTCTCAACATCTACAATCAGATCAAGAGAGAATGTTACGATCTCGTTAAGTAAGAAGTTACTAAATTAAATCATAACTAAAATACACCGTTGGTCCCTAAACTTTCCCAAAACTGTCGCAGTGGCCCCAAACATCCGCTAAACTAGTTTAGTACCATATATGATATAATTATAATAATATTATGATTGTCATGTTGATCAACTCATATATTATATAATTATAATAATATTATGAAATTTCACATTAATATTAAGTAAGTGTGCAAATTGAAAGCTAAAATATTTAAAAACTATTACACATTATGCATGAGTTTACATAAATAATGAACATTTCACCTATATAAAAAATTATATATTTCGTATTAATCGTGGTGAAAAGACAAACATGATATATAAAATTTTGCATAATAAAATGCGAATTTGTATGTTTTTACTACATGTTTATGTCGATTGATATTATATTTTAAATATAAATGGGATAAAAAGTTTTATTGTTAAAGGGGTGTGAAATAAAAAATTTGCAAATATGAAGGTAGATAAAAAAGTATTTTTCAAATTATGTACACATGCAATATATCTATTATTTCTTCATTTTCGACTTTGTCCATGCCACATAATCCCTTCACGTCACATATGACATTATTTACTCAGTTATATTTTCCAGAACTTTTTAATATATAGGTTTAGATATCATCTAATTATATCAATACTTAACTTTTGTTAAGTTTTATAATTAGTTAAATTCGAAACTTGTTATTTTAGACGTGAAGTTTTAAAAATAAAAATATGCATGGCCTTGTGTTTATTATTATTATTATTATTATTATTATTATTATTATTATTATTATTATTATTATTATTATTATTATTACTTTCGAAATTAAGAGTAAATGAACGTTATATTTTAATTAGTTAATAGAATTTACAATCAAACAATAAACTTATTAAAAAAAGGCTAATCTAAAATATAATTTTTATGAACATGAGAATAAAATCCTTAATTTCCATAACTTCTAAAAAAATTATATATTTAACAAAAACCCTATTATTGTAAATATGGGCTTATGGGCTTATAGGTGATGTGTATTCATCATATCATATTAGGGTTTGTATCTTATAAATACACCCTTAGTGTAACCTCTTGAATGACCACTTAATAAGAATTATCCCTCCTCTCATTCTTGTGTTCATGTTGTTTATTATTGTACTCTATTTATAACACGTTATCAGCACGATCTTAATATGATTTCAATTTCAAATATATTAGACCGAAAGAACTATCTGGCGGTTTAAACATGAAGTCATCGTTGAGATAAGTTTACTTCCACTTTGATTAATTTTTTATGCCGTAATAATACTATGTACTTTGGATTATATATTAAAGTATTAGTATTCTACATATATTGTTGAAGCATATGTACAATATGTTTCATTATTATATCATTATTCGTACATCTCATATGGTATACGGAATAGATCGATATCAATTTCTTACTATACATCCATGTCATCAGTAACGAATAAATATAAATCAAACTGATATTAGAACATGCTTATTTTTTTGTCCTAAACAATTTTTAATTTATTTATCCATATCACATATAAAATTAAAACATAAATGGCATAAAATATTGGTAGCATATGTTTTATAACCACTACATTTGTATTATATTTAAGAAGCCTTGTGATTAAATATTGGTAACATACTTGTTTGTGAATTCGATGTTTACTCTTGCTACTTGCTAATATATTTTTTTTTCTGTCAAAAACTTAAGATAATAATCAAAAGGTAACAAATTTAAGTGCGGGTGATTATTCACAATTAATTGTATTTTACTTTACTGTTAATGCTTAATGTGTAAATTCTTTTATAGTTTACAAGAACAATAAATGTTCTATTGTGACTATAAAGAGAAAATCAAAGCTACATAACCTCATCTTATGGTTGAAAAAAAAATATTAGAACCTCAAGTTTTAATATGATTCTTTCATGAATCAATATCATAACCTCATGTTATGATTATATTTATTCATAATAAAACCTCAAGTTTTATTACAATGAATAAATTAAAAATGCAATAACCTCAAGTTATTGTATCTCTTTTAATGAACCTCAAGTTCAGTTATTATTTTCTCAAGAGAATCACAATATCATAACCTCACGTTATGTTTAGAAAAAAAAAAAAAGTATGAACCTCAAGTTCTACTACGATGACATAATCAAAATTACAATAACCTCAAGTTATTAATTTTCATGTTCATCACAATTCTCAAAAAGAAAAATAAATTAAAACCTCGAGTTCTAATATGGTTTTGATCCAATTGGATCACATAAACCTCATGTTATGCTAAAAAAAAAAAAAAAAAAAAAAAAAAAAAAAAAAAAAAAAAAAAAAAAAAAAAAAAAAAAAAAAAAAAAAAAAACCTCAAGTTCTAAAAGAAAAAAAATAAAACCTCAAGTTTTATTATGATTCCCTCAAGAGAATCAAATAACACAATCTCATGTTATCGTTATATCGAACCTCAAGTTCTTTTATTGTTACTTATATAATTAATTGCTTGTTTTATGTTAATCTTATCTATTTGCAATTTTATTTGCATAGTTTTGTTACAGCTCGAATGTATTTGTGCATAAGTTTTGCAAAACATATTTGTTCTTTATAAACAACTTTAGCCTTTTGTGATCAGAATTCTATTAATAAGTTGGGCATATATGTGCATATTAGTGATTTTTGGATGTTTTAAGTTTTTTTTTTTTTTTTTTTTCTTTTTTTGAAAATACATGCTTGATATAAGTTGGTATAAGTTGTGACCATGATTTATTGTATGTGACATAATAAACGAAAGTTACGAGAATTAATAATGATTAGTGATTTGTGTCGAATGTGACTATTTAGCTAGTTGATATATATGTTTTTAGTATCAAGTTTGTTTACGCTTACAATATAACATGTTTGTCCATTTACTACTCGTTTGCTATATGAATAAGAAGCATCTGATTTGCGTCTTGATGAACTAACATGTGCGTAATGACTAAAAGTTATTTGCTTGAATTAGTTTAAGAGTAATATGGATCTCCAAATTAAATCTGTATGTAGCTCTTATATATTGAGTGATATATTTTTGTCACATCCTTATCATAGATTAATCATTCACAAAAGCAAGTAATATTCCCGAAAAACTCGCTATGATTCTATGCACCTCAAGCTGCATTAAAAAAAAAAAGCATAAGTGCGTTCGGTCTCACAATTTCAGTGTTGGATCTGAATTAAAAAGAAAATACATAACAATGAAAGATCTGTTAAATGTATGTCAAAATCTAAAAGAAAGATTTGACTATCATAAGCAAGAGATTCTTGCAAATGCGAGCACATTTTTCCGCAATATTGATTAGTACATCTGAATGATGAAAAGAAAAAATGCGATGAGATGGTTAATGCCTCGAATATACTCATATATCGAGAAAGATGCTTTGATATAAAAGAAATGGGCATGTTTGAACAAACACGATAAAACCCGTTCACTAAATTTGCTCCATTCACTCAACTGAATGTGACTGAATAACGATTATCATGTAGATATCGTGATTATGGACGTGGTGAATAGAAATTATTGTCCTGTTAATTCAAAGAAACTAGAATGCAACCTCAAGTTGCAAGATAAAACGAGGAAATGATCAACATAAATATCTCCATTCCTTCAAGTGAATGGGATAAAATGATCAATGTGAGATCCTTATTGTCTCATGTGAATGTGATAATGTAACGATAAATGGTTAAAGATCATTTATCATGGTAAATGCTATGGTCGAGGTAGTATGACAATGACAAACCACTACTTGTGGCGAAAATACAATAAGAAAGGAACAAACAAAAATGCTATTTATGCAAAAAAAATGCAATGTGATGTATGCAATATACAAGTGTGTCAAATATATTACACACTATATTCATAGATTTAAGAATCTATGCTAGCACATTTTGCTCCGTAAAAGAAATATAAAATTGTCATGAGGAACGAAGTTAAATATTAAGGATACATTATATTCTTTTGTATCTTCCTCGACAAGCATTATATAAAGATTAGTAAAAGCTAATCATAGCCATAACATAAGTTTATGAGCTATAATTATAATATTTTTGGCATGACCGGTTACACCATCTCGAGTCATTAATGATGCGAAACTATAAAAGAATAAGATTCTTTAATATAAATGGTATTATCTCTCAAAAGAAGTTGATTATTAATCTATCAACTAAAATGGGGACTCAATTCCTCAATTTTCTGGAAAGAAAACAAATGGATATATGTAGGCATAAAAATTCATTGTATGAACCATTTAGAGTTTAAAATCGATGCATCGTCTAAATGGTCATCAAATTGCAACCTCAAGTTTGCATGATTAATAGTTCAAAATGAGCCTAACATTCCAGAATAAGTATAATTTCATCATGAATATTCGATGAATTACTTAAAATCTTAAATGACATTGAGAGAAATTTTTGGTTGTTGTATGGGGCTATATTATAATATACACAACAAACAAAATTAGCATCATGCCAATATGTTATTATAAATCTTCCCCTTTATAATTGGTTTTGGTTATAAACCAAACATATCCCATTTCAGTTTTTTTTGTGTGCAAATTACTCCACATAAATGCACATATATGGGATATAGAAGATGGATAATTCCTTCAGGAGGAGAGAAGTAGCTGCAAATTCAGAATGAATTATCATTCTATTGAACCTCGAAAGAAATTTTATGAATTGATTATTAAAATGGATAATCTAATAGCCATAAATAAACATTGGCTAAAAACAAAATTTCAGCTACTCATGCTCTAATTAGAAGTTGTCCCTCAAGGACACTATTTTATTATGACATGCCTCAAGCATGGTAGACAAATCGATTCCAAATAAAATCCTCGATGAAAAATATGGAGCATGAAAACAAGATGGTTGTTCGAGGTATAAAAGACCCCATGATAGTCTTATATAAAGACACTAGACATGAAGGTTCCAAAGAACCTAAAATAGCTAATGAGATCTCAATAAATTATATCATGTCTAAAGTTATATGGAATCAAAACATAAACGACGTCGATAAACTTGTCTACATACAATATACTGCTTGCTATTATGCATGATGAAGATCAAATATCAATTAATATCCAAATGTGCGCTCAACGAAATGATTGGCCAACATAAAAGGACTTAGTATCTTGCAAATACTAAAAGTCTTGAAACGTGAAGTTCGTACACGTCAATGTGTAAAATCTATTGGATATAAATCGGTTTTTTGTGCTAAACCGAAATAAGAGCTCTAAAGTTATGTCTTTTAGGACATGAGTTGTGAATAAATAAATTCACAAGAACACAAAGTTGATTATTAAAAGAAATTGTCTCGAGGTGGATGTAAACATCTTATTGATATTTTATGAGACAATCAATATTGAAGTATTTAATTCACTCTAAATGAGGAATGATCTGTAATGTCTCAAGCATGGCTTACAACTTCAACTTCCAGATATGATTAATAAAGTTCTCAATAACTTTATTTGATAAAGTTGAATGAATCCGTATATGGATCAAAATGATTTTGGACGCATATTATATAAACTGCTTTTGCACATGTCTCAAAGAAATAATAGGTCCTTGAGTACCATACATAAGTACAATTGAGGTTTGGATGCCAATTTTGTAATTAATATGCATCACAAGAGTATATTTTCTCTTTTAATATTTGTACATGCATTGTATACTTTACAACCAATTGATTTGATATTGGGTTGGAAACTACACATATATTTTGTCATTTTTGCAGGACTTGTTCGTAACATCATCAATTTGATGGACTTCATTGTAAAGTTGTTGCCAATAAAAGTATACGAAAAACTCGCTTAAAAGATTAGCATGCGATGCTTGAAATATATACATTAAATTGAGGAGGAGGAGTTTTATACGCACTGCACTCTTTTCCTTCATCAAGTTTTTGTATCCCATTGGGTTTTTCTTGATAAGGTTTTTGATGAGGCAGTCTATGAAGTATAATGAACGATGAATATCCAAGGAGGAGTATTGTAAATATGGGCTTATGGGCTTATAGGTGATATCTATTCATCATATCATATTAGGGTTTGTATCTTATAAATACACCCTTAGTGTAACCTCTTGAATGACCACATAATAAGAATTATCCCTCCTCTCATTCTTGTGTTCATGTTGTTTATTATTGTACTCTATTTATAACACCTATATACTTTTAACTTTTCTTTTATAAACAACAACTACTACTATTGTTGTTGCTACTGTTGTTGCCGCCGCTCCTGTTGCTGCTACTTCTGCTTCCTCTGCTGCTACCACTACTACCACTACCACCACCACCACTGCCACCATCACTACCACTACCATTATCACTACCACCACCACCACTACTACTACCATTACCACCACTACCACTACCACTACCACTATCACTAATAGTCCTACTACTACTACTACTACTACTACTACTACTACTACTACTACTACTACTACTACTACTACTACTACTACTACTACAACTACTACTACTATCACCAATACTACTACTACAACCGATACCACTACCACTATTTTTATTATATTTATTATTTATTAATGTTGCAACACTCGGCCGAATCGGCCGATTAATCTGTAATCAGTCGTACACCTTGTTGATTTTTAAAAATTGGTGGAAAAATCGGCCACTAATCAGTCAAAAATCGGCCAAATTGGTCAAAAATCGGCCGAATTGGTCAACTTTAAAAAAATAAAAATTTAGGCATTCTAATTAATTTGGGGATCGTTTATTTCACTTATAACGCACAATGGGCCTCATAATCATAATTGGAGCCTTTTATTGAGGTTTGGAAACATAGTAGGCTTGGAATCAGTTAAGATCTTTAGTTTGCTCTCTAGAAATACCCAAAACTTGCAGGAAATGCCAATCCGATTAATCACTGATTAACCCCGCTTAACAGATTAATCGCTGTAGGGTGGTCGACCGCCCGACTACCGATTCACGATTTTTGCAACATTGTTATAATAAATTGATCATAATACTAAAAACACAATCAACATACGCCTACATGTTATTTAGTATATGCAATACATTAAGTATAACATATATAAACCTTTATATTCAATGAATTTGAATTATGTTAAAATATCAAGTTAAACTACTCAAACAATAAAATTATTAAATTGCCTTTCTAAAAAAAAAAAAATTATTAGACAAAACTTGATCAAATGTTTCAAATCCGAGCAAATATTATGTTAGTTATATCCATTGTTCGAACCTAATCCACGTTCAATAGCCCGACGTGTACACGGGTTAAAAACTAGAATACGGATAACGATAAATTAATATAGCTTTAATATAAAAAAATCTATAAATACACGAGATTATAAGTATCAAAATAGAAGCACGAGTTATAAATACACACTAAAAATTTAGTTAAATCGTGATTATTAGTCTTACTTATAGTTTGAATCCTATGCGTGTAATATCAAAGTTACAAAACGTTAAACACTATCAAATTTTTATTTGCCCGTTTATTAAACTAAAAGTTTAAATTAAATTTAATTCATGAGTAAATCATGTGCATGCACACGACTTATAACTATTGTTTATGAACAAAACAATATGCTAAAAGTAAAAATAATTAGTTTATTGATTTGTATAACATAATAGTATTTGAATTTTATTTTATTAAGTAACGTAAACATTACTATTATAATATGTCCATAAGATAACACTTAGAGGTTTTTGTTTTTTAAAATGCTTTGAGTTTGAATCTGATTCACATATCTGAATCTGAATCAAATAATGTTTTTTTGTTTCTTTATAAACGTCTAAACGATTTTAATATGAAACAATTTTGTTTTATGAAAAATAAATATGTTCAAACATGAAAAAAAAAAATCATTTGAGTCGTAATTACTATATAGAAAATGATATTGTATGAACTTAAAATCAAGTAGTTGAAAATAATAGTGTGATTACATTAAAATAAAATACTAGCGGATTATCAAATAACATGTAATAGCAATCTCAGGTTGGGACACGGTGAGAAGAAAACTTAAAATGAGAAATAACTATAACCACATATTTGAGATGCATCGACTTGATTTAGATGCATCTATATTCATTTATAAGCATCCCAATTAGTTTCAAAAGTGATTTTGAAATAAAAACGACACTAAATAGTACTAGCAACAAGTTTGACCTACATGTGACGAAAAATACACATGATTCATCTAACTTGATGAAATGCCTTTAATATATGTATATGGATCTAATTTTTTGCTAGAAAATATATTAGGGTGCATCTAAAAGATTAGGGATGCATAAAATTCAAGTTGATAAACATATCTAGTGTGTGGTTATAGTTATTTCTCATCATTCTCATTTTAACATTTCTTCTCATTTGATTCATTTGATTAGGTCTACCAATCTCAAAATGAAAAAATGAAGAGGAAAAAACAAAATTATAATAATAGGACAAATATCTTGAGTCTCTCTTTCGAGCGTCCGCATTGAACAAACACATTTGTCTATATTGTCTTATGGTTCTCATTTAGGCTTTCTTTTACCACTCATAATTATGTATTCACATCTAGAAAATCACCAAGTTAAACTACAATTTGGTATATCAGTACCTTCAAGTTGAAGGAAGAAATAGAGGATTTGATGGATGCATAAAGGAGGAGTAAAAACTAGAATTTGGTTTATATTCTAGCGTTATAATTTTTTTTAGGTGTTAAGAGGCGTCCATATGACCCTCCCAAGTCTGGTCCGCTAAGAGGCTCAAGCCTATGCCCGTCTCTGATTAAAGAAAAAGAAACAAGCACCGTTTTCACTTATTGGATCTGACTCGGTAAGATTTAAATGCTAGCAAGAGGTTTTTCAAAAAAACAAACACCACCTTACATTTGAACATATAATAAAAATAGTCTTTTATATATATCAAAAAATAGATAGAATATTCTTTGTCTATTTAAAACATTTTACGAAATAAATATTAAGGATCATAATTGTAAATAGCAACGTAATATATTGTGAAATAAATGAGGTTAAGGGATAAGGGTTTGAGCTGATAGGAAGGAATACAATGAGAAGAATAAAAAAATGTAGGGGATGAGACGTAATTCTAGCCACAAATTTCAAATGAGGAAGGAAAATTTGAAAGACGATACATTTATTTTTGTAAATGCATCTGAACTATTGTTTTTACTTCTTATCATCTTTCTTATTTTAATTAGTCTTCTCATTTGATCCTAACTCTTGAACTCATAACTGATAACATCAAATAGTTCCGTGATTTTAGTGTTAATTCCCCCTTGATTACTGATCATTTGTGTTAATATGTTAGAATATATACTCTTATTCGTTTATATTCTGTTTTCAAGACAAAGATGAGCAAAGGAACGAAGAAACGCGGAAATGGAAGTTTTAATGTGAAAATTATTGAAGTATGCGGATTCTGCACTAACTACGGCGTAGAGGCACCATCTACCTACGCCGTAGCACTCACTTACAAAGACTAAGGCGTAGCCCGACACGCAACTACGGCGTAGTATCTTATCAAAGGGTTCTACGGAGTAGCATCTCTCCACCTACGGCGTAGCCCTCCAGCCCTAATTCTGAGTTTATTCATTCACTTTTCACCACATAGAAGTTGGGAGGAATTCAGGGAGCAAGAGGAACGAAGTTCTATCAGCATACAAGTCATTTCCAAGCGAGAATTCACACCATAATCATAAGTTTATTCTTTCTTTCGATTTGTATTAGTTCTATGTTTACATTTGTTATGTTAAACACTTGTTTTACTGCATTTATGAACATGAGTGGCTAAATACCTCTTGGTGTTAGCCTTATTATGAAACGAGTAATTAAAACCCGTGCGTTGCACAGGGTCTGTATGTAAGTGTTGATAGTGTATTCTTCGGCTTTATCTAAGTTGTGATGGTATCACACCTTTTCTAAGTATGAGTTACATTTAAAATAGTTTATTGATATTTATATGTAGGTTTTAAATATGTATAAGTTACGCATATTATTTTTTGCACATGGGCTTATAAAATAAGCAAAACGTTATCAACATTTATATCGAGTCCGTGTGCAACAGCAAAATCGAGATATTATATTTTTATTATTATGGTAATTATATCTTATAATATTTAAATTATATCTTATATTTGAATAGTCAGTAATGCCCGTGCGTTGCACATGAGCTGTATAGAAGTTTTCATAGCGTAATATTCGGCATTTATTTTCGTCATTTTATATTTAAGTTGTCATGGTATCACACATTTTCTAAACTTTACACATATTTAATTTGGCACGTATTTTCGTCATTATATACATAAGTTGTCATGGTAGCATACATTTTCTAAGCATGATACGTATTTAAAACCCGTGCGTTGCACATGTGTTGTATATAAGTGTTCATAGCATAATCTTCGGCACTTATTTTCGTCATTATATATCTAAGTTATGATGGTATCACACCTTTTCTAAGCATGACACACATTTAAAATAGTTTATTGACATGTAATCTTCGGCACTTATTTTCGTCATTAAATATCTTTATTGTGATGGTATCACACATTTTCTAAGCATGGTAAGCATGAGTCATTGAGACCTGTGAGTTGCACACGGGCTGTATCTAAGTGTTCATAGCACATGGGTTGTATATAAGTGTTCATAGCGTAATCTTCGACACTTATTTTCATCATTATATATCTAAGTTGTGATGGTATCATACCTTTTCTAAGCATGACACACATTTAAAATAGTTTATTGACATTAAAAGAGTATATGTGAAGAGACTTTTTTCAAAATGTTACATTTAAAAGAGTCTCTTCACATGTAATTTTTTAATATGTATAAGTTATATAAATTATTTTAAATGTGAAGCGATGACATTAATGTTGGAGACCTTTGATATTCTTCCCCGTGCGATGCACACAGGTTGGATCTAATTGTTTTTTGCGTAATGTTAGACACTAATTTTCGGTTCATGTTGGAAACTCTCATTTTTTTGTGAAGGACGGACTTCGTTGGTCAATAAGTTTCTTAGTTGTAATGTTGTTACCACAACTTTTGTTTGCATGACATTAAAATTGTTGGTGCCTTTTTTTTGCCACCTTGGGTTGAGGTTGAGTCAAAAAAGTCAAAATCATGATATACACAATGTGTTATACTTGAATAAGGGGGTCTGGGTAAGCAACACGCTAGTGTGTTGGTTCAGGAAAGCAGGGCAGCGACCCGCCTACGATTAAATCCTAGAGGGAAGGGGAATTTAAGTAATCCACTGTTAGCTTAAGGGTGCTCCCCTCCAGGGGGTATGGTTAAGAGATTCCCGGATTCTAGCGATATAAAATATAAGAGGGAAGCCCCCCGCCGGGGGTTTTGGGGGGGCGAGCAGGAAGAGCGCTGCTCGGGGAGTAGCGCGATGGAAGGAGCTTGATTTTCTCTGGGGTCCCGGTTCCAAGCTCTGAGTGAAGCCCCAAAAAGGCGTAACCTCAGAGCATTTGAACTAGGGAAGGGACCCGCATAGAAAATGCTTAACTGTAATAAGTAAACAGTAGTAACAAGCAAGTTATCCTACGGTTTCTTGCTTTAGTCTGACTGGATTTCTTGTTGTTGAGCCCGGATTTATTGTTGTTGATCCTCCCCGAACAACAATAATAGCGCAAAAACAGTGGCTTTTTAACGACCCGACATTTTTTTATGAAAATAAAATAAATGAGATAAGGGTCGACCTTTTTCACGAAACAAAAAGCAGGAAGAAAGCAAGTTGTCCTCAGACTTTCTGTCTTTTGGCAACCTCTGAAGGGTACCCTACATGGCACCTCTTTAAAACAAGGGTTTTAAGCACAGATTTAGCCGATTATTCGCTGTAAAAATAACTTCGTTATACCCCGCTGCTGAACACAAACCCAGACAGGTTGTACTACGAGGGCCGCTCTCATTCTGCTCACCACCCCTTAGCTATAGGAAGCGGAAGATGCACTTAATACCGGATTTTCAGTCCGTAAGTTTGTCTTTCCGTTCCCTATAGCACTTAAGGGTATGGAGCCGCGTCGTTCGATATGGCGTGTTTCCCAGGGGTCACCACTCCCTAGATTAACGAACAATGCAACAGGAAGCTGCCAGCTTCCCCATCCCATTAGGACTCATGATGCTTGTCCAATCAGTGCCTTCTTGTCCATCTTAAATGATGCCAAGTTAATCTATATGCTATTGTTACGGGAATATGGGGCAATACAATTAATCCATTCAAAGCAAATAATAGAGTACATCAATTTGCAACAACCAAAGGTCATAGTATTTTAACTATATTATACACTATTACAACTAACAAAGATTTCTCTATTTGAATTAAATCACAAAATATGCCGATTTTGATTCACGGTTTCGAATAAAGAACTTTTATAACTTTTAGTCAAAGTCAAATAGAAGAAAAAGAAACGATGTCTAAGCTATAGATAAATAATGATAAACGTTTTGTGAGATGATTTACACAATATTTTTGGGGTTGCCTCTGGACCCGTGCAATGCACACGTGTTTACAAAAATGCAATAGCCCGTGCGGTGGACAATGCAAGGATTTTAGATATGAATTTTAAGTTTTGGTAACGGAAGTTTACTTCTCCTTTACTTCAAGTGATTCCATTTTTTGCAATCAAATAGATATTTTACCCTATTTTTGCGCCAAGGCTTTTGATATATAACTATTGCACCTAATTAATCTTTGACAAATCCACGAACACAATAAAAAACCAAACACAAAACAACCACTTTTTTTGTTGCAAATGGTGAATGTTTATATTAATCAACAAAACGACCACTTGTTTCCACTTTCCAACACATCATAAATTCTAGATCCAAATATCTCACATTTATATATAAACTTGTCAATCTCACACTAAACACGCAAATCCTATTTTTTCATGGACCAAATTGCTTGTCCATCACTTGTTTGACAGCTCACCCATAAATCCACAAATACAACCTTCACCAAATGAAAATAATAATAATTCATACTACTCCGTATATAAGACCACCAAAAAACATAAAACTAAACCTCTTGCTATAATTATTCAATAAAGTAAAACTATGTAATATTTGAAAAAAGCATATTCTACATAGTACGACACTCCCTTCCAATCTGAGCACCTCTCCTTCATGTTATACTCAGGTGACTTCGAAGAGGCAAGAAGACCACGACCAAGACCATGGCTTCATGGTCCTTTGGAGGGCTCGGGTAGGTTCGACACGTTTTTAGGTTTTGGTTTTTGTCTTGAACGAATTAAAGAGAGAAAATAACACGCTTGTTATATTTCTTATCTTTTATATTCGGATATTTAAGAAGCTAAGCTTCAAAAATGGATCGATGATGATTTCCTCTTTTGTTTATATGACAACGGCTTCAAGATCGATCGTGTAGGAGTCTTGAGGCGTGGTTTCATTTGGTGGTTGTGGTATTAGGTTTTTTTGTGTTCATGAGATGGTGATGTGTATTTTTTTTAATTGGGGAAAAAATACAATATGGAGATGCAGAGGCAATCCTGGTGTTATTTATAGGTAAATAAGTTGTGTAACTTACAAAGATATGAAAGGATTATACATATGAAGAGGCTATGTTTCATAATTGCACAATTATGTAGGTAGTTCCTTGAGTTTCCGGAATTGATCAATATATCATGTTTAGGTTATATGTACTTACCACTTAAGCATAAAATTGAAACCAAGGTACTTACAATCAATGCATGGGACATTTATTAACCCCCCCCCCTTTACATTTATAAGACTACTTAGTCTTTTATTATATATGATTGTTATTGCCATGACTTAGTTTTCTTTGTATTTATTATTGTTTTGTTTGTATACTTTTTTGGCGAGTCTTGGGACACTCTAGCTTTGGTAGTGTAGATGATTGGTAGTTCCTTAAAGGCTTGGTGAATTAACCCTAGGACCCAAGCCGATAAGGATGTGACTTGGTGGTAAAAATATCACCATACATGTACGAATTAACCCTAGGACCACCTACCAATCTGATGTGCTTAAAGAACTTAGAGGGGATGTAAGATGTGACCCATACTCGCATCCCGTTAGACTAGTCCAAGTTAGTAGAGGTACTTAAAGACTTTTCTCGTAGGTTCACGCCGACCGATGAACTCTTGCATTTACAATATATGAGAATAGGACAAGGTGTAGGATATGTTAGGCGATTTAACCCTCTGAGTCTAATGAATATAACCCCCAGACGAAACGATAAGATGCATTAACTAGAAAACTTGTCATGATAATAACAAGAGTAGTAATTAGGTTAACACTGCTTCTCTCTACTAATTTCTCTACATTTATTTTCTTGCTTTTCATAATTTACTTTTATTAGCTTAATTAATCTATTTAATCATAAACCCCTTTTAAACGTGACACTAAGCTTAGATAAATTCCACACGTATAGCTCTTGGGATGACCTCGGCTTTACCAACTAGCTATACCTCACACGACCGGGTACACTACCCGATAGTGCATTAGGTAGACCTTAAGTAAACGAGCAACTTATAAATATTAAAACCTGATCGGTAAAACCTACATCAATAACATTAAGTAAGGATGCTAAGGGAGATGATCTTCACATATAAATTATTGATTTGTACATCCCTAATGTATAAGCCGTCAAAGCAAATTATATATACAATACAACTGTTTAATGCATAAGTTGGTGTGTCTTGGTTAAAAGATTATGTGTGCGAATCTATTCTTAAAAATTTACCATCGAACCATTCAAGCTAACCTACATTTGTTGGCGAGTCATTCTTTTGATTATTAATCCAAATTAATGACTTATTTTATATATTGATTAATTACAATTCATAACATTCACATTAAATTTCTTCTATTTGTATTACTATATGATTATGATAATAAAAATTTAATTCATTTTGATAGTTTTTCTATATGAGAATTTGAGAAATGATGTCTATTGTTGAAGCTGTAAATATATGTTGTTGCGATTACATTAAACAATATGCCAAAAGGAACCATGATAACTTGTAATACACTAAAGTTTGAATTGATAAATTTCTCAAAGAAGACAAGGCTTTAATATTTTTCTATAAACGTCATTTATTATACATTTAAGCCACCATTGTCATAGTGTTTTTATATCACAATTCTAAAATAATGTCTAATGTTGAGTTTGTAAATACATATCATTATGATTACATTTCAAGATATGGTCAGACAAAACCGACGTAAATAGTAGTATATTTACAATTGAATAATTTTTATTTTAGTAAAATAGACCATGCTTTAATTGCAATATTAATGTACTCAATCCGTTCAAAACAATATCAACCTTATATAAGCAAAATCCATTCTCTCCTCGAGGCAAGCTAAAAATATATAAAAGTACTCATTCAAAAAAATGCCTCGAAAGTTTGCTGGCCGCCAAAAAGTTCAAATGGAAAGAATAGCAAAACAAAGTAATTTGTCTGCATGTTTCAGCAAACGCCGCCCCAATGTTTTCAAGAAAGCAAGCGAGCTTTCTATCCTTTGTGGGGTGGATGTTGCCGTTATTGTTTTTTCCCCAAACAAAGAAAGAGTATACTCGTTTAGGGCTCCATCAGTTGAGGCAGTTCTGCATCGCTGCCTTGGACAGAACCACGATGCTACAACTTCAAGCACATCCGTGCGTATGGAGGAGCTTCACAAACCCAAAATCGAACATCTCACCAATAAATTGACCAATTTACTTGCTCAACTTGAATCTAAGAAAAAAGTTTGCGAACAACTTAAAATGACAAGGAAAGAGAACCAAGAAAAGAAGTGGTGGACTGCTCCCATCGAGAATCTTGGGTTAGAAGAGCTTGAGCAATTGAAGCCCATAATGTCGATTCTGAAAGACGAAATTGACCAAAGGCTTATAGCATTAGCTTGATGGCTATAAATCTTTGTTATCTATTTCTGTCTGCTTATTATGTTGTTGTGTTTAATTTAAGTTTTCTTATTTTTTGTTTCAAATTCAATTAATGTTGTTTTATCATTGTTTAGGCTACCCAACACTTTTTGCTACTTGTAAGCATGAGTGATAAGATCAATTAGATTTTTCATGGCTTATGCTAGGATGATATCTATTATTTTATCTACCTTATATGTTTTTTGTAGTTTATTTTTACTTCTTTCTTTTTCATCCTAAAGTCTTATATTTCATTATTGTTCTACTTTAAGAATTAGTGATATGAGCAGTCTATATAGTTTAGTTAAAATATATTATTTTTCTTATTTGCTTCTTTTGGAAATAATGTGATGTAAAAGTTAAACTATAAAACTTTGAAGTATGGACATATGATTTTGTACATTGATGATGAATCCGTTACTACTTTGAATTTCTATTCTCCTGTTTAATGTGTCATAAAAAATGTGGCAACTTTACTTTGTATTTGGTATTGCTCTTAGTAGTTATTGGTTAGTGACCATAATAAGGTAAGTTTCTGGTCCTAACAAAAGTCATTATTGATTATATCATGAAGTTTTGTATTCCTGCAGAGTGCAGACTTGTATAATGTCATCAATACTGTCTACAGAACTTAGAGTCTCTCATATGATCATTGTTTTGAGATTCACAAGTGGTGTTGGTTTGTGGTGATTAATGTTAAATGTCTAAAATATAATTAATGAAACCTTACTAGTGTGTTTTGTCATATACTTTGTCCGATGATTTGTGAAAGATGAAACTACCTTATATGTTCTTTGGCTGTTTTACATTGGTCCAAGGAAATGTGATCTATTTTTTTTTAGTTTTTCCTATCATTGGTGGAATCTCGAGTTAAATGACGGTTGATGCACTTAGAGTCTGTTTGTTTGTTAAGATGCTCTGAGTCTGAATCTGATTCACACATCTGAATCTGAAGCGGAAATGTCTGAATCTAAATTAAAATATTTTTTTAAACTTCTAAACGATTTTAATATAATCGGGGCTTATTGCTTTTTTAGTCCACGATCTCGAAAATATTACGCCGCTGGTCCAATTTTCTAATGCTTGTTATTTTCGCTCGTTATCTCGGTCCTCACGTGAAGGTCACACGAGGGTATTTTTGTCCGAACACTTTTGGTACTTTCCCAGGCTCCCAGCTACCCTCTGACTAGTTTTCATATATGTAGAAACTAAAAGGGGGGTTGAATAGTTTTTACTGATTTAAAGTTTAGTTTATAAAACTTTTAGATTGATAGCATGTGAAATCTTTGGATGTTGAAATATGGATAATGCAAGCTAATTGTAAAGAAATAAATACAAGAAAGTAAAGAGACAAAGGATATAAGTGTGACAAAATCGTTTATAGTGGTTCGGCTACAAGCACCTTCCTTGCCCTACTCCACTCCCCGAGTACCCAACTCGAGAGTTCATAAACACTATGTCAACAAGCTCCTTCAACTGGTGGAGAAACCTTCACGACGTTTCCGTTACAAAGCTAAATACCGAGTCCTTTACACGGAAGACCAATCCAACACGACAATAGAACTTAACCCAACAACTTTGGGAATAAAAGAAGAAATATCAACAACAAGATAAAGCTCAGTGATCTTGAGGTGATGAAGAGTCTGAGCAACTTGAAGAGAAGAATGGCTCGTATCCTAAGCGTGATCTCTTCTTGAAATAATAACCTTAAGAACACAAGAGGAAGAAAAGAGATATAAGAATGATCTTTAGATCTGAGGCTAGAGAACTTAAATACGGAGAGAATATATATTCAAGTGGGGTGAGTAACAAGAGAGAAATGGCTCCCAATTTATAAACATTCTGTCTACTATTCACTCGGATCCGTCGGATCCCTTCCTAAAGGGATCCAGCCAGTGTAAAGCAAGGGATCCGGTCTGGTAGTACCAGTTTGGATTTTGGGTTACAATTCCGGGTTTAGGGTTATAGGTCAAGGTCCATGGGTCAAGTGTTGTCATGAATGATGTCAAAGACATCTTGGGTCATGGGTTATGGACTTTCGGTCATGGGTCATGAGTTTTCCCATTATTTAAGTCATGTATGATGTCATGCAATGGGTCATGTGTTGTGGATCAAGCTTCATGGGTTATGGTGTAACACCTCCAAAATCTAGTTCAGTGGAAGAGAAACAAGCATTGGGGTGCTACAGGATTGGTACACAACACAAGCATAGGAAACGGGATAACATTATCCGTTTAAATAAAACATTTCACAAATCCAAACTTCAAGGTTACATCTATTCAAAAGTACTGAAAGAAAGGCCCAAAAGAAAAATAAGATAGGTCCCCAAAAGAAAAATCAGAGTCTTAGTTGATCCTTCCAGCATGCCACTTGCCAAGCCTCCAATAAGCAAACATCGAAACCAAATCATCTTAATTACCTGAGAAAACATGTTAAGAAGGTCAGCTAACGCTGGTGAGCTCATAGGTTTAAACACTACGTAAAACAGTGAACCATTCAGTAATATGTTTGCTAACGCAAGGCTAAGTTGAGATTCCTGCAGTCAACAATTCAATAAAAGATCCCTATAGGTGCACACTATAGTACCCACACACATGCGGCATGTATAATAAAGTACCCACACTAATTGCGGCACGTATGATAATATTCCCACACTATTGCGGCATGTATAGTAATATTCCCTCACTATTGCGGCATGTATAATAATATTCCCACATTATTGCGGCATGTACAAAACTAGCCAAACACTAAAGCAAACATATAAAAATGTAATAGAATAATTACTGGTCCATTAAAATAGATTTGCATGTTTTCTCCCACAATAGTTTAACAAGACGTCTTTAAGATTAAAAGTGGGGCTATGAAACTCACCTCGATTAGCAATGTTCAATCACATATATAGTAGGTAAAACAACACAATAATCAAACAGTAGCATGGCACACAACTTAAAGATGGTGTAGCACAACGGCAACTAAGTCAACACATCACAACGGACTCGGCACAACCTAATAATATAGAACTTGTTTTGAGGTTTATTCCAAAAGTACACTAAACTTTCCAAAAGTTAATGATGCATGGTTTTGCAACCTTGCAAAAGGTTTTACCTCTCAAGGGATCTTGAGAGATTTTGCAATCCACCAGGCACTATACCTGACCGATGTAGTATAGTGTGTGGTAGGTACCAGGGGATTGTCGTTCTCTAGGGGAATAGTGTCGTTAGGATTGAAAGCTAGGTCAATGATGTGTTTCGAAAGCTTTAAATTTATTAGACTAACTTCACCATTTCCTTAATACACAAAACACATGGGTAAAAGTATAACCCCCGTTTATAGTAAAGGTTTGAGGTAAGACCAGGTCGTCCCAAGAGAGGTAATTGTTTCTTATTGCTAGCTAAAGGTAACAAAATTAGATTCCAATGATTGTCACTTATCACTAAAACCGTTTTTGTTGGATTTAAGATTTTTGAAATGTTTTCCCAATTAATATTAAAAGTATGTTTATTCAAGGCAAAGCACATGAGAATTATAAGAAGTAGCATCACAGAAGTTACATGGACAAAGCATAGAAGTAAAGCATGATGGTTAATCATGTAAACTATTATATCTATCCTATGTAAAAGAATCTCCTTTCGGCCTTTGATTCTATATACACAGAATGCATAAAGTGTGGTCCAAGTATGAAGTATGAAACATGCATTTCCTCTAGTCAAGCCGTTAGACATGAGACTAGACATTAAACGTGTCATAGTCAAGCTTATCATTTGTTTTACTAAGCAATTCTCACAAGCATAGCAATGACTTGTTATAGACAGACAATTCATAATATAACCAACATGATTGGATCTTTCGACCTTTAAGCAATCATAATGATCAATCAAGACAAATGATAAGAGACTAAACAATGACATATCAAATGCAAATATCATAGATTCAATATTCATGATACAATTCTCATAATAATCATGGCAGAAGTGCCTCAAATAAACATAAGGCTACTACTCAACACTTAACATAAAGTAAAACGTGTAAACAAGTATTTCTATCATAATAACGAGTTTACACCAAAAGTATTCGTTCTCCAAAGTATTTCACCAAGTATGGTTCTGACTCCTTAGCTAGTGGTTTTGGTGCAAACCACTACTAAACTGCTTCTAGTGATCAAAGTAAGATTCTTTGTTGTGGTGTGTATAAACCTCCGAATTAGGCTCCTATTTATAGTGTAAGTGAAACCCTAAATCGTCCCTGGAAAGTTATGACAAGCAAATGATCGGTCTTGTCATTGAAGTAGCTCATTAATGTAGAAATTATAACTGCCATGTGAAGTACGCCGCGCATTTGGTGTAAAACCGACGAGCTTTATTTCGCGTAACCGGTGCTTATATAGTACATAACCGACGCACTTCATGTTTGACTCGTGGATATATAGTTGACCAAAGATGCCCCTAAGCGGCGATCTTTCTTCTTATAAGCGGCGTGCTTTAGTCCAAACTATGTCTTTTTCCTTATATGTTCATAAAGTCATCCTTCTCGTGTATTTCTCGTTACTTCCTCTAACCCTTTGTCCAGCATAAATATTCTCATATTAAGTACGAAAAGTCCTAATAATAAGGTTATTTATCCTATAATTCATATAATATCGGGGGTATAAACATGTATAATACGAGACTCATCAGTCAACTAGGTCTAAAGGTGAGGGATGATTCTTTTTGTATTTTTATATTTATGAAAGCAATTAAAATCTCGGGTATTGGAAGAGTGGGCGAAATTAGTTGCTAGTCAACTAACCCAAAATTACTACTTAAACAAATAAAATAAAATAACAAGAAAAATAAATTGGTGAACTTCTTATATGGAGAAAAATGTGTTTACTTAAATTTCACTACTCCCTAGTTATCTCTTATTGATTTATTGATTTGTTACAATTGTTTGGATGAAGGGTTGCATTTCTTAATACCATTCGTGGGGGCGTGTACGTCCTTCCCCAACCCTATGAGCTTCTATCTCTTCTTATGACGACACGTTTAGTATCCTATCATAGCCCCATTAATAGTCACTCATGCATTAAACACAACCAATAAAACCGTAGTACACATCCGATTACGTTTCTTAAGACGTTCAAGCTTGTTACCGTATAGGAGATTAGCCAGTTTTCTTAAGCCTAACGCGAGTCAATCACCCAAGACAATCAATAACAAATCAACAATCAAGAATTAATAACTAGGTTTCATTAGATATAAGCAAACACTAGAAAATCTAAGCTAACATGTTAATGTAAAGAAAAGACAAACAATTAATCGAACAACACATAGACATATTGAATGATTAAAGGAAGAACTTATCTTTAATTGAACATGGAAGAAAAGAGGGTTTGAAACCTTAAAGTTGCTGAGAAAATCGTGCTAGGGTTTTTCTACAAAGTTACACACTTAATGAATGAAAAAGCAAAAACTATAAATAGGGTTTACAAGGCTGACGGTGTCGGGTTATAGGTCCTGACGCCGTCACGTCGCCATGTTTAGGGTTTCGGATTGCCTTCAAACATCTCTGACGCCGTCCCTTTGTAATCCTTCTGGGCTGTCTCTTTTTAGCTTAACACCAGGCGGCCTCACATCCATAACACCTGACGCCGTCAGGTGTTAACTTCAAAAGTTTCTTCAGGGTGTCTCGTACATGAAAATCCACCAGTTCTATCATCAAGCGACGACGTCAGCATGTAAAGCCTGACGCCGTCAGGTGTAATTTTCTGACTTTTCTTGGTTTTCTTGTTTTCTTCATTCTTGAGCATAAAAACGTCTGAAAAGCTCCAAAATGCTTCATTTTCCAGAAATCACGTTCCAAGTATCTAAAAAGAGAAAAGGAACTATTTGAGGCCATATTTGATCATAAAATCACGATTTAAGGCTTAAATGACCCCCTAAAAGCGTATCGAATAAATCCTTATCAGTTAACTATCCCCAAATGTTTTCCATTTACAATTCCAAAATATCCTTATTAAATCCATCTATTAGTGTTTGGTATTATTGTGTGTGCAGTGGTGACACAACATAGCCTCAGGTGAACACACACCGACCAACATAAACGACCTACAATGACCCACATCAATGAATTCACCGATTTGTTACAATTATCCAAATATTCTACTACTAAGTATTCATCAAAACAGGGTCAATGCCTAGTGATTGAATTTAAAGTTCAATAAGTTATCCGGACGAATCGTCGAGTCCTTATCGAGTTCGTAGACTCAATAAGTCTAACAATTCTTTCGTCTCACTTATTATCCCAAAAATTATACCATACATATATAAGTCATAAGGATAGGTTGTTCACTAATCCATTCCTCCGACACTCTTATTGGGCTCGTTCACCCAATAAGTCCGAAAATCATGTGGGTTAGATATATATTAATGTCAATTTATCCGTAACTCGACATAAATCAAATAATATCATCAATACTACTCTAAATAACATCTCTCATTTTTGCGTGCCCTTGAAACATTTAATAACTCGCATAAATTAAAACTTTCCATTTTCAAATTTCCTCTTTTTCATTTATTAGTTTTCGTTAAATATTAAATAACAATAAGTTTCGTTAGTTAATATTTACCGTATAAACGTTTATTTTTTTTTAATTTCTATGTCTAGTATTTATATATTTATGTTTTCCAAACAATTATTTCTCGAGTTATTATTTGTTTCGAGTCACGTGCCTGAGTTTAGTAACTCTCGGGGTCAAATAGTCAATTCATATAGTTCGAGAGTCCATGTAAAGTCTAATAAGCTTGTATCAGCTTGTCGGAGTCAAACGGGACTAAAATGTCTCGGTGACACCGATGTGGCTCGAATCAACACGTGTATATCGAGTTCACAATATATCAAGTTCACAATATCAAAGTCAATCTCGGCTGATACTACTCCTACGGCAAGGTAACCACTTAACCAAAATCCAAATCCAACCTCAACTACCACAACAACAACGCGAAAAGATCAATAACACTGAGACCTTAATGGTCTCGGCCTGGTGCTCGGCATCAAATCAAACCAAACGGACCTTGGTCCTTGCTCGACATCCATCTCCACAATGACAATAACATCAACACAACCCATCAATCATCATGCCGAGACCATAAGGGTCTCGGCTTGCACAAGTTTAGAATTCGCCGCTGGTCTATCGAGAGGGAACGAGGAATTCTTAACGAAAAAGTGCTCTCTGAACCGAACGTGAAAGTCGTTTTCCATCACATCTCTCGGCTACAACCCAACTCTCCAATCCGAACCAAAATATTAACCACAAGAACGACTATGACGCAACTCATCATTAAACTTGACCATATAGACTCGGTCGTCAGCTAAAGCTCACGGCATAGCCACGACTGGACCAAAATCGACATCCAAAACACACAAGGATGATACCAATTTAATTTTTAGACGTTTTTATTTATCAAAAATTAGTAACCCACTAGTTTTAACCCGAAACTAACCAAAATAAATAAATAAAACTCGTTATGTTCGAGTTTGACCCACACCGAGTCACACATGGGTGAGAATCGGTGTTACCTACTGATGAGACGAAAAATGTTACGTTTTTAGGGGTCAGTTTGAGTCCTAATTCGTATATTATTTGATCGGATTTCACCCAAAGTCGTTTCTTTTCTCATTTTAGGTACTTTTGAGGAGAAAATCACAAAAGAAGCATTTTCGGGCGTTTTCGGAGTGAAAAAGTGCGGAAAACAACAAAATCTCAAAAGACCCTAAAGTGCACAGAAGGTGACGGCGTCACAAGCTTCAACGTGACGACGTCAGGAACAAATGAAGTGAAGAAATTGGAAGTTACTCATGACGGGCCAGAGAGTTTTTGGCCTAGTTTGGTGACGGCGTCAGGGAAGGCCGTCAGATCTGGAACAAGGCGGCGTGACGACGTCAAGAAGGCCATCACAAAACCCTAATCGTCGGCGTGACGGCGTCACACCTTGGGCTGACGCCGTCAGCCCGTATTATCTATATATATAGGACGATTTTTATTGTTTTAAAAGAGGAACTTGGTGGAGAACTTAAGGGTTAAACCCTAGCTCGTGTATCACAGACCTTAGAGGGTACTTTTACCCCTCTAACTTGCATGTTTAATCTAAGATAAGTCTTCATTCAATCCATACAATATGTCTATGTGTTGTATGATTTATGTTTGTGCTTTTCTTTCCTTTAACATGCTAGGCTAAATTAACTTGTGTTTGCTTAGATCTAATGAAACCTAACTATTGATTATCATGTGATGTGTATGTTGTGATTGTGATTTGGATGAATGTTTCATCTACGTTAGACTTAAGAAAACTGGCTAACCTCCTATACGGTAACAAGCTTGAACGTCTTAGGAAACGTGAATCGTATGTGCGTTAATCGATTTTAAGGTAGTATTTCATGCGTAGGTTGCTATCGGTGAGCTTATGATAGGATACTTGACGTATCGTCATAGAGTGAGGTAGGAGCTTATAGAGTTAGGGAATTGAACGCACTCCCTACGACTTGTTAGGAATACACCCGTCATCCACGCAAACTCAACATACTAATTACATGGTAAAAGATAGTTAGGGAGTAATGAAATCTAAGTAAACACTACTTTCCCCACCATTGTTTTCTCAAAACTTTAATTTAATTGCATAAGTAGATAACTTGGGTTAGGTTGACTAGCAACTAATTCCGCCACTCCTTCAAAACCGAGATTTTACTGCTTTCTAAAAAACATAAAAATACAAAAAATAGTCATCCTCCACCCTTAGACCTTAATTAGAGTAGTCTTTAACCTAACGAACACTATTCCCTGTGAGAGAACGATCAATCCCCCGGTACTTGCCACTACACTATACTACATCGGTCAGGTACACTGCCTGGTGGGGATTGCAAGCTTCTCGAGATCCCTCAAGAGGTAAAACGTAGTGCGTGTTGCAATCCACGCGCATCACCTACCTTCCAAACTCACAGATCTACTCAAAAGTAAAAGTGGTGAATTTAGGGGTGCAAATGAGCCAAGCTTTTATCAAGCAACTTGAGTTCGAGATCAAGCTCGATTCGATCGAGCCGAGATTTTATCGAGCTCAAGCCGAATAAACTGGCTCGAAACATATAATGAGTCGAGCTCGAGCTTTTGATAGCTCGCCTCGAGCGGTTATCGAGCTTTTCGAGCCTATGTATAAATATATTTTCATATTATTTTTAAACATATAAATAAGGGTAACCGAATTATAAGAGCTAACTCGATAAAAGATAAAATATTATATTCTAGACGTACCCTTTAAAAACTATTACACATTATGCATGAGTTTACATAAATAATGAACATTTCACCTATATAAAAAATATATATTTTGCATTAATCGTGAAGAAAAGACAAACATGATATATACAATTTTGCATATTAAAAATGCGAATTTGTATGTTTTTACTACATGTTTATGTCGATTGTTATTATATTTTAAATATAAATGAGATAAATAATTGTTAAAGGGGTGTGAAATAAAAAATTTGCAAATATGAAGGTAAATAAAAAGTATTTTTCAAATTATTTACACATACAATATATCTATTATTTCTTCATTTTCCACTTTGTCCATACCACACAATCCCTTCACGTCACATATGAAGTTATTTACCCGGTTATATTTTCCAGAACTTTCTAATATATAGGTTTAGATACCGTCTAATTATATCAATATTTAACTTTTGTTTAGTTTTATAATTAGTTAAATTCGAAACTTGTTATTTTAGACGTGAAGTTTTAAAAATAAAAATATGCATCGCCTTGTGTGCTTTATTATTATTATTATTATTATTATTATTATTACTACTACTACTACTTTTGGAATTAAGAGTAAATGAACGTTATATTTTGATTAGTTAATAGAATTTACAATCAAACAATAAACTTAAAAAAAAAAAAAAAAAAAAAAAAAAAAAAAAAAGCTAATCTTAGATATAATTTTTATGAACATGAGTGTAAAATCCTTAATTTCCATAACTTCGAAAAACAGTATATATTTAACATAAACCCTATATACTTTAAACTTTTCTTTTATAAACAACAACTGGTACTATTGTTGTTGCTGTTGTTGTTGCCGTCGCTCCTGTTGCTGCTAATACTGCTTCCTCAGCTGCTACCACTACTATTAGCGTTATCACCACAACAACCACTATCGCCACTGCCACCACCACTGCCACCACCCTCATTACCGCTACCATCATTACCACCACTACAACTACCACTAATAGTCTTACTACTACTACTACTACTACTACTACTACTACTATCACCAATACTACTACTACCACCGATACCACTACGACTACCACTATTTTTATTATATTTATTATTTATTGTTATTAAATTGATCATAATTCTAAAAACACCATAAACATACGCCTACATGTTATTTAGTATATGCAAGACATTAAGTATAACATATATAAACCTTTATATTCAATGAATTTGAATTATGTTAAAATATCAAATTAAACTACTCAAACAATAAGATTATTCAACAAAACTTGATCAAAAGTAGGGGTGAGCATGAGGCGGGGTGGGGCGGTTTCATGGTAAAACCAAAAACCGAACCGTGTATTTCGGTTTTTGAAAACCACAAACCGTTTGATTTCGGTTTTTTCGGTTTGACATTGAATCGCTTCGGTTTCGATTTTTATTCGGTTTTTTTACTTGAATACAAGCAAGTTTTAATCTTATATAAAGTTTACGATTCCAAGTTTTCAACAAAAAATATTTAAACAAATTTCAATAATAGCATAATATCCAGCAATCCAAAGCTTCAAAAAAAACGTACGAAACAACCAAACATGAATCTAAAATATAAAATGCATGTCTTTGCGCCTTTGCACTTTCATTCACAAAAAACATTCAAAGAACATTATTGTCCGATAACAAAGATATAATATCTATAAATTTAACAAATAGCAAATCTCTTATATGGATAAAATTATATAAAAACATATATAAAGGTGCTGTTGGGCAGTTTTCTCGGTTCGGTTTCTATTATGAAACCAAAAAGCGTCCCAAACATTTGGTTTTTATAAAATTCAAAACCACCACCACCGGTTTGTCAAATGGGGCGATTTTTCGGTTCGGCTTTTTCGGTTTTTTTAGTTTCGATTCGGTTTTTCGGTTTTTGTGCTCACCCCTAATCAAAAGTTTCAAATCCGAGCAAATATTATGTTAGTTATATCCATTGTTCTAATCCACGTTCAATAGCCCGTGTGTACACGGGTTAAAACTAGAATACGTATAACGATAAATTAATATAACTTTAATATTAAAAAATCTATGGATACACGAGATTATAAGTATCAGAAAAGAGCACGAGTTATAAATACACACTAAATATTTAGTTAAATCGTGATTATTAGTCTTACTTATAGTTTGAATCCCATGTAGGTAATATCAAAGTTACAAAACGTTAAACACTATCAAATTTTTATTTGCCCGTTTATTAAACTAAAAGTTTAAATTAAATTTAATTCATAAGTAAATCATGTGCATGCACACGACTTATAACTAGTGTTTATGAAGAAAATAATATGTTAAAGTAAAAATATTTAATTTATTGATTTGTATAACATAATAATATTTTAAATTTTATTTTATTAAGTAACGTAAACATTATTATTATAATATGTCCATAAGATAACACTTAGAGGTTTTTGTTTGTTAAAATGCTCTGAGTTTGAATCTGATTCATATATCTGAATCTGAATCTGAATCAAATAATGTTGTATGCTTTTTTATAAACGTCTAAACGATTTTAATATAAAACAATATTTTTTTATGAAAATTAAATATGTTCAAACATGAGGAAAAAAAAGTATTTGGGTCGTAATTACTATATCAAAAATGATATTGTATGAACTTAAAATCAAATAGTTGAAAATAATAGTGTGATTGCGTAAAAAAAATGCTAGCGGATTATCAAATAACATGTAATACCAATCTCGGGTAGGGACACAGTGAGAAAAAAACTTAAAATGAGAAATAACTATAACCGCACATTTGAGATGCATCGACTTGATTTAGATGCATCTATATTCAATTATAAGCCTCCCAATTAATTTCAAAAGTGATTTTGAAGTGAAAACAATACTAAATAGTACTAGCAACAAATTTGACCTACATGTGACGAAAAACACATATGATTCGTCTAACTTGATGAAATGCCTTTAACATATGTATATGCATATAATGTTTTGCTAGAAAATATATTAGGGTGCATCTAAACGATTAGGGATGCATATAATTCAAGTTAATACATCTCTAATGTGCGGTTATAGTTATTTCTCATCCTTCTCATTTTAACATTTCTTCTCATTTGACTAGGTCTACCAATCTCAACATGAAAAAATGAAAGGAAAAAACAAAACTATAATAATAATAGGACAAATATCTTGAGTCTCTCTTTCCAACGTCTCCATTCAACAAACTCGTTTGTCTACATTGTCTTATGACTCTCATGCAGGCATTCGTTTACCACTCATAAGTATGTATTCACATCTAGAAATTCACCAAGTTAAACTACAATTTGGTATATCGGTACCTTCAAGTTGATGAAGGTAACCTTTAAATTCAGTTTAATCATAACATCTCAAATAACTTTATCTTGAAATTGCTAGTGACGTCTGGCAAGGATGCTGGTATGAGTGACGACAACATAGAAGGAAGAAATGGCGGATTTGATGGATGCATAAAGGAGGAGTAAAAACTAGATTTCGTTTATATTCTAATGTTATAATTTTTATTAGGTGTTAAGAGGCGTCCATATGACCCTCCCATGTCTAGTCCGCTAAGAGGCTCAAGTCTATGCCCGTCTCTGAAGAAAGAAAAAAGAAAACAAGCACCGTTTTTACTTGTTGGATCTGACTCGGTAAGATTCAAATGCTAGCAAGAGGTTTTTCAAAATACAAACACCACCTTACATTTGAACATGTAATAAAAATAGTCTTATATATATCAAAAAATAAATAGAGTACTCTTTGTCTATTTAAAACGTTTTGCAAAACAAATATTAAGGATCATAACTGTAAATTGCAACGTAATATATTGTGAAATAAAATAGGTTAAGGGATAAGGGTTTGAGCTGATGGGAAGGAATACAATGAGAAGAATATTAAAAATGTAAAGAATGAGACGTAATTCTAGCCACACATTTTAAATGAGGAAGGAAAATTTGAAAGAAGATACATGTATTTTTGTAAATGCATCTGAAATATATGGTTGTGATTACTTCTTATCATCTTTCTTATTTTAATTAGTTCTCTCATTTGATCCTAACTCTTGAACTCATAACATTAAGTAAAGATGCTAATGGAGATGATCTTCACATATAAATTATTGATTTGTAAACCCTTAGGTGCGTTTGGTTCGCAGTATGTTTTGAAATGAATTGTAATCTGTCAAAGGAATTATAATTTGAATGAATTGTAATTCAAAGAGTTGGAATGTGTTATAATTGTAATGTGTTGTAATTGTAATTGATGTATTCTGTCACTTTGTTTGGTTGGATATCAATGTAATTGTAATTCAAAAAAGAAAAAAAAACTTAATAATAATAATAATAATAATAATAATAATAATAATAATAATAATAATAATAATAATAACAATAATAATAATAATAATACTAATAGTAATAGTAATAGTAATAATAATAGTAATAATAATACTAATAGTAATAAAGTGACCCTCTGATTCCAGTCCTCGTTTCATCACATGGATCCTTCCCTGTTGTGATCGATTATTGGGTCCTAGGGTTTCTGCATCAGGTAAAATTTTTCTAGGGTTCGTTTTGGTTTTTCCTCGTGGGTAGGGTTTCTTTTCGAGACCCTTGTTTATTTTTACTGTCTTTTCGATTCTGGATTTTGTTTCTTCAAAACGGTGGTTTGTGGATTGTTTGGAAGGCATTGGTCTGTAAATTGTTTGGAGGGTTTTCGGTTTGGTTCTGCATTCGTTTCCTTGTTCCTGTATGGTTGGAGTTTTTGGGGTTTGGTATATACTGGTTCGCTTATATCACTGCTACAGCCTGGTTCTTTGTTTGCATACTGGTTCGCATACTCTTCTGCTACAGTACTGTTGCACTTTGCTTCTTGGTTCGCTGCTACAGTACTTGTTCTGGGATTGCTGCTTACTGTTGCTACAGTACTGGTTTGTGGGGTTTCATTGGCAGGTTGTGTTTGGTTTAGTGGTTCCTATGCCGCCTATTGTGAGATTCCATTGTCCTTTCGCGGGGCTTTGTGGGTGTCGTGATGGTAGCGGAAACGGTCTCACTAAGACTTCATTGACCACACATTTTCGAGACCGACACTTCACGGGTGAGGCTCAAGCTATCACTAGACACTCCCTTGTTACGGATTTGGCTATATTTGAAAGGGCCGAAATTACTCTTAAGGGTATGGGACTATGGTTATGTGGGGACTGTTTCAGAACGCACACTTTCCGGACTAAGTGTCGTCACGGTAAGGGGTCTGATTTTGTGTCACCTCCCGATTGTGGTGATGGTATTGTTCGGTTCGTGTTGTATGGTCTTACCAAACCACAGCCACCATCTCATGTAGGCCTTGGTGAGGTTTTGGTTTTGGAGGAGCTTGGTGGTTTCGATTTGTCTCTTCTTGATACGTTATTCTCTAAAGGGTTGCGGACTGTCAAATCCATTCCCCCCAAATGTCGTTTGGGGTTTGCTCGTGTTTTGAAAGGTGCTCTTGATAAGGTTATATGCTCGCCTGATGACGTTTCTTGTTGGGTCGGTTTGTTAGTCTTGCCTCTTTGTCTCCTTAAAACCTTTCGCCCGAGGAGTAATCAAGAGGGCAGGTCAGCCACTAAGCGTCAATGCCAAGAAGAGTATATTGTTAACGCTATTCGTGCTTGGGGTTCCCCTGGTGGTAGTGTGCAGGTTGTGCGTGAGGTTTTAGCAGAACCTTCCCCCCCATGGTCTAATATTGATGAGGATTGCTTGGATTTGGGTGACCGCAATGTCAAGCAATGTAATAGGAAGATCAGTGATGGGCATTATACTGCAGCNTATTATTATTATTATTATTATTATTATTATTATTATTATTATTATTATTATTATTATATAAATATTATTATAATAACTATTATTTTTATTATTAAATAAATATTATTATTTTAATATAATAATAATAATAATAATAATAATAATAATAATAATAATAATAATAATAATAATAATAATAATAATAATAATAATAATAATAATAATAATAATAATAATAATAATAATAATACTGCAGCGGTCAAGCAATGTAAGAGGAAGATCAGTGATGGGCATTATACTGCAGCGGTCAGAGTTCTTTCGTCTTCTGGTATTGCACCTTACGATGCTTCTACTCTTGAGGACTTAACAGCTAAGCACCCTTTCCAGTCTGCTCCTCTTCTGCCCGAGATACCTATTGATCACCACTATTTTTCTGCATCTTCTACTATGGTTCTTGACATGATTAGGAGTTTCCCCCGTGGCACGTCTTGTGGGCGGGATGGGTTGCGTGCCCAACACCTTTTGGATTGTTTGAATGGGGCTGCTGTGGCTGTTTCTGATGAGTTGGTCGCTTCTATCACACAGGTGGTGAACCTTTTTCTTACTGGTAAATGTCCGAGGGTGTTGGGTGAGTACATTGCTAGTGCTCCCCTCACACCTTTAGTCAAACCGGGAGGGGGTATCCGTCCTATTGCTGTTGGGACTGTTTGGAGGCGTTTAGTTTCCAAAGTTTGTGCTTCTATGATTAGCCACTCTTCGGATGTTTTTTTTGATGATTTACAATTGGGTGTTGGGGTGCCTGGTGGAGGGGAAGCTATTCTTCATGCTGTGAATCGGTTGGTCGAGGATCGGGGGGGTGATGTTGGTCTTTCTATGTTGTTGGTCGACTTTAAAAACGCCTTCAATATGGTTGATCGGGCTGCTATGTTGCATGAGGTTCGGCTTCATTTCCCGGCTATCTCGCGTTGGGTGGAATTCTGCTACTCTAGTCCTGCCAGGTTATATTATGGTGAGCATACTCTTTGGTCTCATCAAGGTGTGCAACAAGGTGATCCTCTTGGGCCTCTTCTCTTTGCATTAGTGTTACATCCCTTGGCATGTAAGATTAGGGACTCTTTTAACCTTTCCTTTCAAGCTTGGTATTTGGATGATGGCACTATTATTGGAGATACTTTGGTTGTGGGTAAGGTTTTGGAGTTGATTATGAGGGATGGACCTAGTCGTGGCCTACACCTCAATGTTGATAAAACAGAGGTTTTTTGGCCAACGGAGGACCCCAGGAGCAGATTGGTTGGTGTTTTTCCTCCTAATATTTCTCGCCCTTTACATGGTGTTAAATTATTAGGTGGGCCTGTTTGTATGGATGCTGATTTTGGTAGTAAACTTGTTTTGAAAAGGGTGGCGAAAACCATTGAACTTATGGATACTGTTGCCAAACTCAATGACCCTCAATGTGAGTTGTTGTTGCTTCGTACATGTGCTGGTATTTCCAAGTTGTATTTTTCTATGCGCACATGTTCTCCTCGGGTTTTTGAGTGTGCCCAGGTTTCTTTTGATGCGGCGCTTCGTTCTTCTTTAGAGCGTATAGTCACTGCTTCTGGGCCGGGTTTTGGTGATTGGCAATGGAGACTCGCCACTCTACCCTTTGCTTTTGGGGGGCTTGGTGTATATGCTGCAGGTGATGTCTTACATTATGCTTTCCTAGCTTCTAGACTTCAATCTGCTAGTTTACAGACTAAGCTCCTCTGTAGTTCTGGTATTGTTACTGCGGGTCCTTCTTTTGATGATGCCTTATGTACTTTTAATGGGAATATGGATATCGATCTGTTGAGTAACCCTAGCGAGGTCGCTGCCCCCAAACTTATGAAGAAATTGGCAGATATATACTTCGATCGGGTTACCCAAACGGTTGAATCTACGTTCCATCTATCTCCTCGACAGATGGCCTTATGGAACTCTCTAAAGGAGGATCATACGTCGGATTGGCTTAGGGTGGCTCCGATTTCGGGATTGGGACAAACTATGAACGCCAGGACATATCGTTGTGTGTTGTGTTACCGGTTGGGCGTTCCTCTTTTTACTACTCAGGTGCCGTGTTCAGCTTGTTCTAAGGTGTTCAACGGAGATATTTATGGGGATCATGCTGTCTCGTGTGTGGGTATTGTGGGCATCAAACATCGGCATAACATTGTGCGTGATGTCCTTGTTGATATTTGTTCTCGATCCGGAATCTCAGCTCGTAAGGAGGTGGATATTGGGCTTTATGGAGATAGGGACAGATCCTTACGACCGGCTGATATATTGCTTTATTCTTGGGATGATGGGCGTGATGTATGTGTTGATCTTACGGGGTCGTCGCCCTTGACGCAATCCGGGATGATTGATTTTTTGCCAGGGCGGGCGGTTATTGATGCCGCACAGCGTAAGCGTGTCAAGTACGGTGCCAAATGTGTTGATATCGGGTATGGTTTCCTCCCTTTCTCTTTTTCTTCTTTTGGAGAACTTGAGAAAGATGCAGTAACCCTTCTGAAGCGTATTCGACGATTCTCTATGACTCAAGACATTGGGGCACGTGCTGCGGCTCATATTTTTAATAGGATCGGTTTTGC
>LBNU01001631.1:3374-37673 GCA_014162995.1 Artemisia annua | reverse complement strand
GACACCTAACTGCAGATCTTCTACACGTTCACAGATGATCAGTTGTCTTATGTGCATGAGCACGGAAGAGATGAAGTTGTACTGAGTTGACGTTGGGAAGCCCCTCATTCTTCCTTGAACTTTCTCCAGATACATATCTTCTATGTCATCTAGATAAAGATGTGGGAAATCGGCTTCACAAAACTTGTAGAGCTGTTCGTCTTGCCTCTTAACCACTATTTCCTTCATGTAGACATAATCAAACCGTTTGTCTTCCAGGATTTGCATTATTGCGACGATTCGGCCTTTGTACTTCACGTCACCGGATGTACGTTCACGTCTGTGAGTGTAGCCGAGCTTTCGTCGTTCCGACCAGTTCTGAATTCCAAACGAAGCGTCTCTGTTGTATTCCACAATAGAGTTGCTGAATATCAGAGCGGTTTCTTCAATGTTTGGAATCTCATAACGAGCAGCTGGTACTGAAATCCGTAAAGAAGACTTGTATCGATCTTTGGAAGCTTTGATGTCGTGTTGCAGGTAGGGGAGATCGTAGTTGAAGAAGAACCGATACGGAATTCTAGGCTTGTCAGCAAAGCCTTGAAGAGGTAAAGGTTTGGTCCAGTCTGTGAAATACGGTTCGTTGTGCTTTGCATGTACATCAAAGTTGCATTCCGGATTAAGCCAATCAAAGGAGTCTGATAAAGCTGACGCAATGTTCTGCAAATGGTAGTCCAACTCTACTTTGTTTCCTGATCGTGCCTTAAGAAAGTCACGAGCTTCCTTGTTGATCCGCTTTAGTTCAGCTTTTGTCACCTTCTCCAGCTGAAGACCCGATAGAATACTCTGAGTGTATTGTAAAGTGTTGCCCGGGAGTGGTTCTTCGGTTTCTAGCGGTGGATGAGCTTTGATCATTGTGGTAACCCAGTCTGATTCAGGAACCTCAGGAGCATCTAACCATGTGAAACGTTTGGAGTGCTTCTTCTGCTTCTTTACCTTAGACTTTTCAGTCTGAGTTGTTGATGATGGTTTAGCTTCTGGTTCAGGAGATTCAGTTTGAGTGGATACAGGTTGTGGTTCCTCCTGTTGATCATCGTGATGAAGCATGAATGGTTCTTCTGCTGCTGTGGGTCCACCCAGTCTGATTCAGGAACCTCAGGAGCATCTAACCATGTGAAACGTTTGGAGTGCTTCTTCTGCTTCTTTACCTTAGACTTTTCAGTCTGAGTTGTTGATGATGGTTTAGCTTGTGGTTCAGGAGATTCAGTTTGAGTGGATACAGGTTGTGGTTCCTCCTGTTGATCATCGTGATGAAGCATGAATGGTTCTTCTGCTGCTGTGGGTCCAGACTTGGATGCTGAACTTTGCGGTTTGCGGGTGGAAGCCTTTGATGCTGGTGGTTGTTTGGATGATGATGGTTCGCGGCTAGACTTGGTTCTCTTACGTTGTGAGTCTGTGTCCGGATCATCGTCTTTCCTAGGACGTTTTCGTCTGCCAGCAGCTTCTTTACATGACTCGGTTGCCCTTAGAGATTCAAGCAATGCTGCTTCTTCATCGGTCTTTTCTTCCTTCTCAATGAGTTTGGAAGCTAACAAAGTTTCCAGCTGTTCAACGGTTAGATCCTCAGGCTCAGTAGAAGGCCTGTTCGTTTGAAGGTAGAAAGGTGTTGATTGAAGCGTTTTGACGATGTTTTCTTGAATCCTGGTGTTCAGCTCTTTTCTGATGGGTCTCAGAAGTTCAAACAATTCAGGAGATACTGCAGTTACGAGATTCTCAGCTAAGTAGTCATTGGTGTATTTTCTGATCATCTTACTCATATCTGCTTGCTTGTACTTATCAACCTGAGCTTTTGTCTGCTTTAGCTCTTTTACTTCATCTGAGATCTGAGCAACCAATGTTGTCATATTCTTTATTTGGACTTGAAGATCACCATCGTGTTGTTGTGGTGTTCTCCTAGTTCTTGAAGTTCCCGCAGCACGTCTTGCCCGTAAAAATGCCTTGGTTGTTTTCAGACTAGCTTTCTTCATTCTTGGTATAGGAATTGACTTTGCTTTTGGTGATGGTGGTGGTGACTGGTCTGATGATGATGATGATTCTGCTTGTTTGACTGATTCTGTTTGAGGGATTGGAGGTTGTTCGGGTGTCGGAGACCTTTCCTTTGGCGGTGATGGCATGTCGGCATCGAAGAATTGTTCATCTTGATCTTGATTATTAGGCTGTTCATCAAGATTTTCCTCTGCCGTTTCCTCCAATATTTTCTCAGTCAACTCCTTTTCTTCCTGACCTACGGCTTCGAACTCTGGAGGTGTTTTCTCAGTTTCCTTTGGTTGTTCATCTGCAGCCTTTTCTACTCCAGCGTCTTTCATGATAGTGTTTCCCTCAGCATCCTTTTCCGGTTGTTCGGTTGTTGTTTCAGTTGCTGTTGGAGATATCATGGTATGGCTAGAACCACCTTCTCTAGCTTGGAGTTCAAGTTGTTGCTGATGAGCTTGTAGTAGTTGAAGGTTGAGACGAGCAGCCAATTTGACCTTTTTCTGCTCTTCCTTTTCCAGGTTTCGTGTGTCAACGATAATGCTTTTCAGTTTACCTTTGTCAGGCAAGGGTTCAGGTTCAGGTTGTACAGTTTCTTCATCATCATGCCCAGGTTCACGGATGACTATTCCTTTTCCTCTAGGTTGTTGTTGTTGCTCAGAGAGTGTTCCTAGACTTAATTGTTTTGCCAGTTCGAGTTCAGGATCCTCTTGAGCTGTATACCTTCTTTCATAGTCCCCTTCTTCATCAGTTTCGGTTTCGGTTTCAGAGCCAAATTCTGACCCACTAGCTTCTGATGGTGGTGGTGATGGTTCAGGTGTGGCGACTTTCTTTCTAATGACTTTTCGTTTCGGGGTTGCAGCAGGCTTGGACTTGGGTTGTTTAGAAGTTGGAGTACTGCCGGTGCTTCCTCTCTGGCTGCGAGTTTCCCTTATGTATCTAGGAATTTCTTCGGTTTCTGAAATGCCTACTCTCCCGGCTTTGTAGGCCAAGTCGTAGATTCGGTAGTTCGAAGATACAAGAATTTTGTCATTCAGAAGATTGTCTGGTATTCTCACGCCACTAGTCCTTGGAGTGAACTGAATAGACTTGACGAAAGCAATCTTGAAATCGTCCACAACATTGTGCTTGTCTTCGGTACGGTCAAACATTCTTTGGCGAAACTCAGGAGTTTTGCCGCAGAGGTAGTCAATGAGCATTTTGGTGAACCTCAAGAAAGGAATCATGGTTCGACCAGTTGTGTGGATCTGAAAGACGATGTCGCTCATGATTGGGTCGGCAAAGTCTATGTTAGCCTTGCTCATCATCCCCCAGAATACTTGCAGATGGGATAGTCGGGGATGTTCATGACCACTTTTCCGTCCCGTGATTGATCTAATGATTAGCATGTAAAAAGTTCTCCAAGGTTGAGGTAGATACTTGACGTTGAATTTGGACAATATCAATTTGGAGGACTCTTCTAGATCATAACCAAGCTGAATCATGTAGTCGAGTATTTCAATCTCCGTCATCATTGGTTCATACTCTTCGGAAGTAGGAAGCATGAGAACCGTCCTTAGAACATCAAGATCAACTTCGTACTCTTGTCGTTCAAGAGTGACTTTGAATGAAGCATCGTCCAAGTTAACCTTAGCAGTGTGCCAGAATTGGTGGATGTAGAAGGTTGGAACAGAAGCAGACTTCGTTAGCATGCTCTTACATGGATGTGCCAAAAGAACGTCTTTGACTATCCGGCAAGAATCTTCAGTAATTCTGAGCTTGTTGAAGTCGATGCGAGCGTTGTTGTTGCCAATAGTAACATTGTAGTCAGCTGGAACAATTTCACCAAGAGTGATGAGTGGAAGGTTCTGTGCTGGTGCATTTTCTCCTTGTTGTTGTTGTTGAGCCATAGTGTACTGAAAATGTAATGTCATAAGATCAAACATTCAACTTGTTAGTTTGTAAGTTAACGTTCGAGTTTGATACTTAAGGCCATTCCTATTCCATTTTGCATGCAAAGTACATTAACTACGTGAGATGTTGTTATGACGATGATACATTGCATATAATCTAAGACGTAACGATAAGCATTCAAAACACATTAGGCAATTTAAGTACATCTAATAGATTACACAATCACTAAACATCCACAAGTTAATGATGCAATGGACACATACACAATATTACAAGTTCACAAGAATACAACTTAGTTTTTATAAAGTTTACATGTTATACAAACTTTTCAAAAATTATTCTAAGTGTGATCTCGATAACTTGCAAATCTGTGTTCTCGACAACTCTCCAATTCAGTGATCTCGATAACATTTGCATTGAGTGTTCTCGATAACTTTCAAACTGAAAGATCTCGATAACTTGTCAGACAAATGTTCTCGATAACTTGAATCTCAGTGATCTCGATAAGACAGTTTTCCATGATTTCGATAACTATGGGTTTTCGAAAACTCAAGGATCTCGACAACATTTATTGAAAGATCTCGATAAGTTATAAAAAATCTCGATAACATCAGTTATGAGGATTTTCGATAACTTATCGACATTCTCGATAAATGTTTTCGATAACTTTCCACTTATCGAAATTTCTTATACAAGAAATTTCGAGATTGCATGATGACATACGTTTGAGTGATTTAGTTGTTTCCTTGTGTGAACCTGAAGCAATGAAGCACAGAAACTTAGTTGATAACACAAACAACAATCTCATGCATGTTCTCGACAACACGTATAAACCCTAATTTATCTAGATTACAAGTTAAGTTGAATCATGTTGTTTTATCACTGATTTCATGCAATTCAAGCATATACAAACATGATATGAGCACTGAATTAGAACAAACAACAACACATATTGAAAACACCCAAATATTCGAAACCCTAAGAACATCTAGATTCAACCATACATGAAATTGTAACAATTCAAGCATACTGATATGTTCCTAAGATCCTAACTATCATATCCCACTAATAATATCAAGTAAAACATCACTAATTCTCAAAAACACAACACATCGAAGACTAGGGGTCATCGAAAATCAATAATACATGTTGCAAGTTATGATTTGTGTATTCAAGCATGATAAACACGTTTAAAAGAACAAAAGCCCTATGTTTAATCAACCTAAACAACACGAATTAGTGATCTCTATAGCTTAACGCAAACCCTAATTCTCGTAATCAAAACCACGCAAAATCTAACCAATAATTTTCCAATTCCATGAAAACCCTATGTTATATTAATGTAAAGATCATGAAATGATTTACCTTTTGAAGATTTATAGAATGGATTAGTGGTATGATTCTTGGCCGTGTGATGAGTTAGAGAGAAAAGTATTTTTGTTTTTGATAATTATGAAAAAAACGGAGGGGGGGGGGGGGGAATAGTTGGGTGAGAAATTTTTGAAACTTTCACAACTTGGCAGATTTAGTCCCTTAACTACATGTTGTCTATAATAAGTCCTAAATAAAAGTTTAAACGGTTAAATTAACATCTTATGGCAACAATAACTTCTAAGGCATATCCTAATAGGAAGAAATGTCAAATTTAATTGACGTAACTGTAATACGTGAATTACCACCAAAATTAAAAGCAAAAAGTCTTTTGTTTTTAAACAAACTGCAAGTGCACGTCTTTAAGTAAAATTGAGAAATTTTGACGAACATTCTCCCCCTCAACATTTGGTCATAAAAATATGGAAAATTTTGAGAGACCAAAGTGTTGAACGAGATCGTGTGCTTGCATTTGTGAACAAAATGAAATAAAAATACGAAACGAAATGAAAGAAAATCTTTTTGTTGTTTTTATGGTTTTTTATTTTTTTTTTGTTTTTGAATAATTATTTACAAAAGATATTTTTGGTGTTTGACTCCATTAATTGTTTTCCAGAAGAGATTTTAAATCATCTGGAGTCAAACAACGCATACCAATTTGGTGAACGAGTTCAGTGAACCTAGCCGGTGGTAAAGGTTTAGTGAACAAGTCTGCCAATTGGTATTCGGTACCCATGAAATATAACTCTACTGTACCCTTCTCGACATGCTCCTTAATGAAATGATATCGGAGATCGATGTGCTTAGACTTGGAATGAAGAACCGTGTTGCAGGAAATAACAATAGCACTTTTTGAGTCACAGTACATCGGAATCTTCTCGAATGAGTAGCCATAGTCCATCAGCTGCGTACGCATCCAAATGATTTGAGCACAGCAGGCAGCCATAGCCACATATTCTGATTCGGTAGATGAGAGTGAAGTGCAGTCCTGCTTCTTAGATTGCCAAGACACAAGCTTGTCTCCAAGAAACTGTAAACCACTAGAAGTACTTTTGCGTGTATCCATACACCCTGCATGATCAGCGTCTGAAAAAGCAATTAGTTCAAAACCAGAATCCTTCGGATACCAGATCCCCATGTGAATGGTTCCTTTCACGTATAGAAGGATTCTTTTAGCCTCATTGAGGTGACGTTCAGTAGGACGTGACTGATAGCGAGAGCACATAAACACAGCAAATACAATATCCGGTCTGCTAGCGGTTAGATACATGAGCGACCCAATAATACTTCGGTATTTTGTGGGGTTTACCATTTTCCCATGTAAATCCGCATCTAACTTAGTGGTGTTTGACATTGGGGTATTGTATGTGTCACAACTGGTCATTCCGTGTTTCTTTATTATCTCAAGAGCATATTTTGATTGACTTAGGAAAATACCACGGGGAGATTGATGAACTTGTAATCCTAGAAAGAACGTAAGTTCACCCATCATCGACATTTCAAAATTTAATTTCATTAATTTTGCAAAAGCATTAGAATACTTTTTGTTAGTAGATGCAAAAATAATGTCGTCTACGTAAATTTGTACGATTAAAACGTCTTCCCCGTGTCTTTGGATAAATAAAGTTGGGTCTATCAGACCTTTGGTAAAACCATTAGCAAGTAAGAAAGCAGTAAGTTTGTCATACCATGCCCTGGGGGCTTGTTTGAGACCGTAGAGAGCCTTCTTAAGTCGATAGACATGGTTCGGATGCTCTGGGTCCACAAATCCTTCCGGCTGACTGACGTATACCTCCTCACGTAACTGACCATTCAGAAATGCTGTTTTGACGTCCATTTGGTACACGATCATGTTTTTGTGAGCAGCGTATGCCAGAAAAATCCGTACAGCTTCAAGTCTAGCCACGGGTGCGAAAGATTCTTCAAAGTCGATTCCTTCCTCCTGACTATAACCTTTAGCTACCAATCGGGATTTGTTGCGTATGACATTACCTTCTGCGTCCAACTTATTCTTCCATATCCATTTAAGTCCAATCACATAAACTCCATCCGGTCTTTCAACTAATTCCCAGACTTCTAGTCTCTTGAATTGGTCGAATTCTTCTTGCATAGACTCAATCCAATTATCATGTGTCATTGCTTCCTTGATGCTTTTTGGTTCGGCATGAGAGATGGTGAGTGCATACATGCAGTGTTCGGCATCGGAGTGAAGTTTCTGTCGAGTCATCACTGGAGCTTGGGGATTACCAATAATGTTGACAATTGGGTGATCACGTGTCCAATGATGTGTTGAAGGGTGAGGGTTATGGAACTGCTGCACATTAGTCGATTCCAAGTCCCGTGTTGACGACTCTGGAATATCGGAAAGGTTGGGAGTCGGTGCAAACGGATTAAAGAATGCATTGGGATCGTAATTTGCAGGTTCGGGTACTTCTTGTTGATTCAGATCTTCAGGTGCATTGTATGAGTTGGAGTCAGTCTGTTCATCTGTTGTTGGTGAATCTGTTGGAGGTGCATCAGTTTCTACAGTAGTTGTAGTAACGGGTGTATCAGGCACTGGAATAGTGGCAGGTTGAGCAGCGGAATTGGTGGATACATTTTGTGCACGATTCTCAAAAGAGTCATCAAACAGTGGAGTGAACAACATTTCCAATTCTTGACGGGTTAAAGGTAAAGGTGCAGCTGAACGATCTGGGAAATTTAAACGGTTAATTTCGGGTCCTGAGCTGTTGCGCTCAGAAGCCATATCAGTGAGCTCATCAAAATTAGCGTGTATAGTCTCTTGAATCTCTCTGGTCCGACGGTTGTATATCCGAAACCCCTTAGAATTCTCACAATAGCCAATAAAGATTCCTACATCAGCCTTAGCTTTAAGCTTTCCAAAGTCATCACGATCGTTGTTCGGGTAACATAGTGCACCAAAGACATGAAAGTGTTGAACATTGGGCTTTCGTTTGTGGACAAGTTCATAGGGTGTGCGATTGTGTCGTTTGTTGATCATACATCAATTCTGGGTATAACATACGGTTGAGACGGCCTCTGCCCAAAGATAGTCTGGTAGTTGTGCATTGATCAGCATTGTGCGGGCGGCTTCCACTAAAGTACGGTTTCGTCTTTCGACCACGCCATTCTGTTTAGGAGTCTGAGCAATAGATGTTTGATGCACAATACCTACCTTCTCAAAATAATCCCGAAGGGTTTGATTCTTGAATTCAGTTCCATTGTCTGTTCTGACGATTCTGACGGTGTTTCTAAGCTGAACTTGAATTTTGGTGAGAAAAGTGACTATCATGGATGGAGCTTGGTCTTTAGTACGAAGAAAGTAGACCCAAGTCCATTTTGAGAAGTCGTCTACTATGACAAGAATGTAACGTTTCCCGTTGATCGTTTGTACTCTCATTGGTCCGCACAAATCCATATGTAATAGCTGAAGAACATGATCCGTACTGGGTTCTTGTTTTGAAGCAAGATGTGCACGTTTGCTCTTCCCTTGTTCACAAGCAGGACAAAGGTGATCTTTAGCGTATCTGAATCTGGGGAGTCCTTCAACCAATTTGTGTCGAGCCAGATCAGTCATGGTTTTGAAGTTGAGATGTGACATTCGTTTATGCCATAACCATGATTTTGTAGATTCGGCCTTAGAAAGTAAGCAGATGGGAGAGGAAGCAATCATATCAGACATTGAAATGGTATAAAGACTGTTGCTGCGAGTGCCGGACATTAGATCGTTCCCTTGTAGATCACGTACGAAACAAGTTTTCTCCCTGAATGCAACTTCTAAGTCACCGTCACAAAACTGACCGACTGAAAAGAGATTGTGACCAAGACCTTCAACATAGTATACACGGCTGATTTCAATATTCCCACTGACATAATCTCCATACCCCATAATAGCAGCGAAGTGATCATTCCCGAATCTGACAGTACCGATGAACTTTGATACAAAGTTTCTTAACAGTTTGAGATCGCCTGTCATATGTCGGGTACACCCGCTATCAACAATCCAGAGAATGATTTGCACCACCTGCATCACACGAAGGAGACGACGATGGCACAAAGGTAAGGGTGGAACCCGATGAAGTAGTGGGTTCCGGTTGGTTAGAAACACATGATATAACAGTTTTAGGAATCCAAGCAAAATTATGCATCTTAGTTAACCAACGCTGCCACTTCCAACTAGATCGCGCTTTCTTCTTAGTGAATTCGCTAAGTGAAGGCAAGTTCTTAGGATTGTTGGGCTTAACTACAGGGGTAGCAACTACATCCTCAGAAACTACAGGGGGCGTTAATCCTAGCTTAGATTTTGAAGCAGTAGTGGGCCTAGATTTTTTGCCTTTTGTAAGTTTCTTAAGACATGTTAAAAGAGAAGTAGAAACACACTTAGAGTGATCACCAGTTAACATAGGTTTATGACAAAACACACAAGATGCATTAAACGATAAAGAAGTACGAGATACCTCATTCGTTACAGACAGATTCGGATTACATGTTGCCAAGTCACAATCTAAGTCTATAGTAACATGATCATTATTCAAATTCCTAGGGTGAGCTTCTACTTCCATAGCTTTTAAGTTCTCTCTCTTACGTCGCAAATTCCTATTCTTCTTTTTCTCTTTTTGGTGCTTGGATCTGCTAACGCTAGGAGGGATAACTAGTCCTGGAGAGGTGGAAGAACCCATGTTAGAATCATGAATAGCTGTATCCTTACTAGTGTTATCTGTCCTATGTTTTCCTGGTGCCACAATCTTAGTATTTGCAGACTTTTCCTTTTCAAGATTTCTAATTTTCTCTTTCAAGTCAATAATGATGTGCGTTTTGTCTTGAATGGTGCTGTCAAGCTTTCGGTTTAAGTAGAAATATTCATCTCGACTCTTTTGCCAAAAATCTGTTACTTCTTGCAATTCAGCAATCTCTTTTTCATATTTAGAAATCTGACTTTTAAGTTCCTCATTTTCATTTGAAATAGATGTTGAAGTTTTAAGATTTTGTAATTTAAGTTCAAAAACAAGACTTTGGTTTTGACACCATTCTAGTTTTTTGTTGAGTTGAATAATTTCATCTGAAAGTTTTTTCTGCACATCATCATTTTGTTGTCGGAGACTCATGTTCTCATTTTTTAATGTCTCAACATGTTTATTTAACAACCCAATATCATCACAGTGTTCAGAAACAAGCATATCAGTACCACATTCATAAAGAGAATTCATTACCACAGATATGATATCATCATTGAGGACACGTTCAAAGAGTCGATCATTTTCATTTTGCAAAAATTGATTTTGACGTTGATAAAATGAAATTGATTTTTCTGTTTCTTGAAAAATATCCATCATTGAAGATACTTCTTTTTGAAGATCCTGTTCCCAGAGTTCAACACATAATCGTAAATGTTGAATGTGAGGTAAAAATTGTTTTTGAAACACATCTCACCGTTCACGCTCATGGGGATCAATAAACGTAAAAACAGTGAGTTCTGAATTACGATCAACAGCTTCTTGTAAAAATTTAATATCTTCCATAAACGTTTGGAAATACCGAAGTATCTTGCACATTTTAGGAAGAGGTTGAATGTTTTCTGGTTTAGTTAAAAGACCATTGTTTTGAACTACTGGTGTGACAGAAGCAATATAAGAAGGAAGATCTTCTGGTAATATAAAATACGGTTGTTCAACTTTCTCTTTTTGAGGTGTGAAAATTTCATTGATAGAAGGCATTTTTGAGTAATCAAAAGGTTTGTTGTAATCAACATTTTCAAGTTTAGATCGAGTCTCGTCCTCAATTTCCAATTCTTCCTCACGATCATAAACAACAGCATGAATAACAGTGTCATCAAAGAAATGTTTTGCACTATATATCTTCGGAATCTCGGTGAGTGCTTTATTTAAAAAACTGGGTGATTCACTACCAATGGCAAAACCATGGCCGGTGTTTGACCGTTTTACAGAAAGTTTATGAATGGTTGTAATTGAATTACCAGTTTTATATACAACATTCTGAAACTCTTTGAGTTGACTCGTCAATTCAACAATTTCATCTAAATATGATTTAACTCTGTCCCTTGAAATCTGTTTATGTTCTTGAAAATCCGCTTGACAAGTTGACAACTCATTTTTAGTTTTCAAAATGACATCTTCGAGTTGAGCAACTTGTTGTTTATGTACAAAAGCTTGTTGTTCAAGTTGTGAAGCTAAATCATTTTTAGATTCCATTATGTTACCAATTTGAAATTCGAGATCCTTTTCACGACGATAAGATTCTTTAAAAGCATTTTCAAAGCTCTTTTCGTTATCAATGAGTTTAACAACGTTATTAAATTGTATATTCAAACACTCGAGATCCCTAGACAATGATGCATTCTTCTCTTTCAATCTCGCATTTAATTCTTGACATTTAATATTTTGAGATTGACTGGTCATGAGAAGTGTCCGAAGGTCTGAATCTGGATCAGTCATAGAACCAAGGGGTTAAAGATGAGCATTGTTGTCGTTGACATGATTAGTGTGAGAATCATCAATTGAGACATCTGAGTTAATTTGATCATCATCAAATGTAACGACTGTGTCCAATTGATAATTTTCATCTGTAGAGAACAATGCATCATTTTGAACCGATTGTTTCGATGTAGATGCAGATGCAGAGGGGGTGACAATATCATGTATGAGGCATGAATTAAAGTCGTTTACCTGAGACAGAGTATCAGAATCATATACTGGACCTGATTCAGTGATGTGGAGTTCATGCATGTTGGCCATAAGCATAACAGCAGCATTAGCTTCCAGATCTTCCATGTCATCGTCAGACTGAGCATTGGCCATGAAGCTGTTGTCATTCTGTTTGTTTGTGCCTCTAGCTTCCTCCTGAAGAGCTAATAGAAGTTGCTGTTTGTGATACTTACTGCCCTGAGTTCTTGGAGAAGGACATGCAGTAGCCAGATGACCGACTCCATTGCAGTTAAAGCACTTAATGATTTGATTCCCTGATGTATCATTCCCATTATCCCCAAAATCAACCTTCTTCTGATATGAACCAGAGTTGTTCCTGAAGCTTCCTCCATTGTTGTTAAATCTCTGTCCAGAACTATAGCCACCAGAATTGAATCTCCCACTGTTACGGTTTTGAACCTCAACACGGCCATCATGAATCACAGCTTGATTCCTTATATTAGACGATGATCGGAGACGATTGTTGGACTTATTAGAAAACTTGCTGAAAGCTCTAGCAATGAGTGCTATTCCCTGATTAAGGCTGTTGAAGTCCTCGTCATCATCATCATCATATNCTAGCAATGAGTGCTATTCCCTGATCAAGGCTGTTGAAGTCCTCGTCATCATCATCATCATTTGATTGGTACAAGGTATCATTGTTGTGTGATTGGTCAAATTGTGTTGGTTGTTGTTGTGAAGAGAAATCATAAGATGATGTCTTATTCTGAATAGGGTAGTTGAAGTGATTCTGCTCTAACGAGTAATCGTGATGTTGCATGGATGAATGCGGAACATGTGAGTGAGCAACCACTGCTAATGAGTTTGATGTTGGAGGCGGTGAAAGGGTTCCTTTCTGAGCACAGTCTTTGTTCACTTCTGACTCATGGTGTTTGAGATAATCATACAACAATCCATACGGTGCATCATGAAGATTCTTTGCCTGATGAACAAATGTCACATATCACTGCCAATCAGGTCCAAGACATCCAAGAAACTTAGTGTTGACGGCAATCTTTGGTAGTTTGATGTTGTGTCTGTCGAGGTCATTTATGATATTGGTGAAGCGGTGATAGTATGACTCAAGTGATTCCATTGGCTCTATCATGAAGTGTGTGTATTCCATGTAAAGTTTAGATTCCATATCCTCCTGATTCAACTGAGTTCCTTCCATTAGTAGATGAACGTGTTCCCACATGGCCTTAGCATTTTTCTGAGCATCAACACTGCGAAAGATAGGATTTGGTATGCTGTGAAGGATGTAACTCATGGCATATTCGTCCGCTTCCTTATGAAGGATTTGTTCAGCAGTGAGTCGTGTGTCAGGTAAAGGTGCTGAAGACTCAGGTCTAGGTCGAACAACATTGTCATTAGCAGGAACAGTGTTGAGAGGTGGTACAAATGGACCTTCCATGATAACCTTCCAAAGATATCTGCCATGGGGTTTCTTGAGATCAAGAAATCTAAGGAATCGACTTGACCACTGAATATAATTACCCGGTGTAAGCATTGGTGGTGTGTCAAGTGAACCTGCTTCATGCCTCGATTGTTGAGTAGTAATGACCTCACACATCTGATCAAACCAGTGAGTCTGTTTTGGCGTTGGAGTGATTTGTTGTAGCATGGGTAAGGGTTGAGGTTGAAATTGATGCATCATGACATGTTGCTGAGAATACATTTGATTTGGCTGTTGATATGATTGTGCATTCTGTTGATATTGCTGTTGCTGACAAAATTGTTGCTGTTGATGATACGGTTGTGCTTGATAAGGGTTAAAGTACGGTGGTTGAGACATGATTGAAAACTTGTAGTTAATGGATCCTGTAGAAGGTATAGTACTTAAGGCTAATCCCCAAAACTAAGTGAGATTTCGATGCTTGGTAATTGGAAGATTTCGATAACCAGTAAAAGTCCAAGTAATCTCGATAAGCTAAGGTTCTCGATAAAAACAAGTAGGATCTCGAAACTCACGTTTTTCTCGAATAAAAGAAATTATCGAAACATGCTTGGAGACAATTATCGAGATCTTGCGTTCTATGAAGACAAAGCTATGTTTTTCGATGTTTGCTAAAGTAATTGTCGAGTAGATTCACAAATGGGGGGGGTTCCGAAAACAAAACAATTGATTTCTGATAATGGTGAAGTTTCTCGATAACCTCATGTTCTCGAATAATAAGTATCGCCAAAGTTTCGAGATTATACAAATAACGAAAACTATCAATAAGTCGATAGCTGTTTTCTTTTCTTATACAAGAGAGAAAAACACACTGAGTAAGCCAAGAAGAAACACTTAGTAGGTAATTATCGAAAGATCTCATAAAAAAGGGTTTTAAGGTTTCTCGATAAAAATGGGGTTTTGGTGGGTTTCTCGATATAGATGCCAAAACGTAGAGTTTTCTTTTTGTTGAAAAAGCAAGCCGTAAAACAAGTTTTACCCAAGATTCTTGTAACAACTAGCATTAAAAGTCAGATCTTAATGAAAGCTTGCAAACTTGAACTTTTTAACAAAATTTCAAAAATCTCGATAAAAAGTGCAAGTTTTATACGAATAAAAAACAACTCAAAAATTTTGAAACTTTGTTGTTTGTTTTGGTTTTTAACACAAGTTTGGTAACAAATATGTGATAAAAACTCAAAAGAACCAAGAAAGTTGCAATCTTTTTGATGTTAACGTGGTAAAAACGTGTTTGAGGGGGATAACACAAAAAAATAAACTACACCTTCTTTCTAGCGATTGATACCACTTGTTTAGGTCACCATATTAGTAAACACAAGTAATCTTATAAGGAGAAAGAGATGAGAATTAGACTGGTTGATTAATAACAATATGAACCCCGAAAGAGCAAGAGTTTTCTTAAGATATGAAATTAACCAACATTTTGTAAATGATACATGATGTCCTATTTATAGGAGAAGGGTAGGGCAACATTCCCTTCCTTTCCTATCTTCTAAGTCGTGGGCTTTAAGGCCCATTGGACATCTTATTCTAACTAAACATTAAACCATACGAGTAACTAAATAACTTAGATAATTGTGATATTTCTAGCAACCTATTACATTGACTGAAATGACCGAGACTTGACTGAATAGTTGAAAACTATGATCCTAACATAGTTATTGGTTAGTGATCATAATAAGGTAAGTTTCCGGTCCTAACAAAAGTCATTACTGATTGTATCATGAAATTTTGTATTCTTGGAGAGTGCAAACTTGTATAATGTAATCAATATTGTCTACATAACTTAGAGTCTCTCATATGATCATTGTTTTGAGATTCACAAGTGGTGTTGGTTTGTAGTGATTTAATGTTAAATGTCTAAAATATAATTGATTAAACCTTACTAGTATGTTTTGTCATATACTTTGTCCGGTGATTCGTGAACGATGAAACTACCTTATATGTTCTTTGGTTGCTTTACATTGGTCCAAGGAAATGTGATATACTTTTTTAGTTTTTCCTATCCTTGGTGGAATCTCGAGTTAAATGACGGCTGATGCACTTAGAGGCTGTTTGTTTGTTAAGATGCTCTGAGTCTGAATCTGATTCACATCTGAATATGAGACGGAAATGTCTGAAGAGAAATCAATATGTATTTTCTTTAAGTCTAAACGATTTTAATATAATCAGGACTTATTGCTTTTTTAGTCCACGATCTTGAAAATATTACGCTGCTGGTCCAATTTTCTAACGCTCGTTAGTTTTGCTCGTTATCTCGGTCCTCATGTGAAGGACACACGAGTGCATTTTTGTCTGAACACTTTTTGGTACTTTCCCTGCTACCCTCTGACTAGTTGTCATATATAAGGGGGTTGAAGGTTAGTTTATAAAACTTTTAGATTGATAGTATGTGAAACCTTTGAATGTAGAAATATGGATAATGCAAGCTACTTGTAAAGAAATAAATACAAGAAAGTAAAGAGATAAAGGATAGAAGTGTGACACAATCTTTTATTGTAGTTCGGCTACAAAGACACCTTCCATGCCCTACTTCACTCCTCGAGTACCCAACTCGAGAGTTCATAAACACTATGTCAAAAATCTCCTTCAACCAGTGGAGAAACCTTCACAACGTTTCCGGTACAAAGCTAAATACCGAGTCATTTACATGGGAAGACCTATCCAACACAACAATATAACTTAACACAACAACTTTGGGAATTCAAGAAGAAGTATCAACAAAACGAAACAACTTAGCGATCTTGAGGTGATGAAGAGTCCGAGCAACTTGAAGAGAAGAATGGCTCGTACGCTAAGCGTGATCTCGTCATGAAATAAGAACCTTGAGAACACAAGAGGAAAAGAAGAGCTACAAGAATGATCTTTAGATCTAAGGTTAGAGAACTTAAATACGGAGAGAAGATATATTCAAGTGGGGTGAGTAACAAGAGAGAAATGACTCACTATTTATAGACATTCTGTATATTGTTCACCTGGATCCGACGGATCCTTTCCCAAAGAGATCCGGCCAGTGTAAACTAAGGGATCAGGCTATCTCGTAGTACCAGTTTGGATTTTAGGTTACAATTCCGGGTCCTGGGTTATGGACTTTGGCTCATGGGTCATGAGTTTTACCCATTATTTAAGTCATGTATGATGTCATGCAATGGGTCATAGGTTATAAATCCAGCTCCATGGGTTATGGGTTATGGATTATCCAGCTCATTTCATGCATTTTATTTATTACAAGAAGTATATTTTAACTATAGCATGTAAATGGTAAATGTAGGAATCATGTAATGTTTAGATTTTTACTTTTACATAATCTTATGTTTGTTATCGACAAAACGTAAAGAGATCGATAAATATTAATAAACGGGTTATTACGGTTTATTTATATTAACAATATTCCCCTTTTTGTTGATGACAAAACATAATATTATGATGAGTAAAATTTAAAGAATAGATGTTTCAAGTTTTAGAAGAGGTTTAGAAATGATTTTAAAGTTTTACTCTCTTCTCCCCCTTTTTGCCGAAACAAAAAGAGTGTCAAAGAGAAAGTATGGCGGGATTGGATCCCAAATTGCATAAACTCCCCCTTGACGTTTGCTCCCCCTTGATGAGGACGTCAAGTGAGAAAATGAAGTTGAAAACCTGCAAGATAAAATGTTAGTGAAAAGATCAAGAAGTAGAAGAGATAGATGCATGTCGCTAGACAAGAAGTTTAAGGAAGAAGAGACAAGGTATGAAGAACTAATCCTTGTAATAAAAGACCCAAAATGTAGTGGTATATAAGCCACGTACATTTGTAAAAATAAGAACAAGGAAATGTTCTTATAACAAAGAAAATATAGAAAATAAGAAAATATATTATTGGTCGTTCGATGCTTGCATATGGTTTAGAAATGGGAGTTTTGGTGGGTGCGAATGTTGATGCGATCAAGGATATGGTTTAAAATGAATCGCATTTCGTCCCTAATTTCAATAGCTACTTGGCTAGAGCTTTGGCAATGTTCACAAAATAGATGGTGTGGGAGAGGTGGTAAGGATTTGTAACACCCCAAACTCGGATAATGACAGCGGACCTGAGTTTGGGGTGCTACTCGAGGGGTACAACAGTCACATCCATAGAAAACGACCTCAACACGGGACGTTTTACATAAAACATATCATTTGATTAAGTTATAAAAACATTCAGAGTTCAAATCATACTCAAAACATAAGTAGCAGCGGAAATATAAGAAGGTTTGCAGCGGAAAACAAAACATAGTTCAAAGGTTTTTCGAATGATATGATAAAGAAAAGAAGTAAAGATAGATAAATAGCCATAGGTAGCCAGCCAATAATCTCCAGCCACTCCTCGTGCCCATCAGTATGCAATCATTCAGTTAGTTACCTGAGATAAAACATGTTAAAAAGTTAACATAAATGTTGAGTGTAATTCATAGGTTTATAAATAAGTATTGAGCACAAGATTTTAATTCTGGATGATATAAACAACAAATGCATATATCGGGTAAGCGTCAAACATTTCCCTGCTAAGCTCATGACACACAAAGCGTTAACCAGCACCAAAAACCCTGGCGTAAGTCGAGAAATAACCGCGGAATTTCATAATCATATAACAAATGCCCCCGTTGCTAGGTACATGCCAGATACCTAGTTAACTCGAATATAGTACAACACATGTAGACCGACCTTAGTCCAACATGGCGGGAGGGTCAATTCCTATAAGCCTATATACCTATATTCGCGCTCACTCACAAGTGATTAATGGTTCATGATCTGAGTGACTTGCTTGTGGCTAGGAAATGATACTTAGCGGTAATATATCAATCAGGATAAGCATACAAGTAAACAATTGTGATTAGAAAACATTTAATAGCATGTATCTCCCTAAAGGATTTATAAACAATTTAAAAGATAAAAGTGGGGTTATGAATCACACCTTAACAACAGAGAAACGAGATATCGCAACCAATCAAATAGTATACTACAGCAATAGAATCTCAGGACAACCTAATCAATTAAATTTAGTTGTTCGATGATGGGTTGATGTAGTTTTGTTGTTAGTTGGTTTTAGTTTAATTGTTGGATGTTTGTTTATAAGCTGGTTACTTTTAGATCTATCAGTTTTTTTAGATCTGGTGGTGGTGGTTTAATTCAAGGTAGAATCAAAAAGAGTGGGGAGAGAGAGAGAGAGAGAGAGAGAGAGAGAGAGAGAGAGAGAGAGAGAGAGAGAGAGANAAAAAAACCCTTCGTCTAAGAAATAGTGTACCGAGTCGCCCAAGAAAGTATATGTCATACTAGTACTTGGTAGGGACAATGATAGGGACGCTTGACACTTTTTTAGAACTGTCATCCAAGATTTTAAGGCGACCATCGCCCATGGAGTATTTGGAGGAAAGAAATTTTTTTCGGAGGCAATAGAGGTAAGTGGTGTTGTACTATTTGGGTATTTCAAGAACTAGCGCTTGAATGAATTTACTTTTCTGTGTTTGACAAGTGGAAAAAAAATGTGATAAGAAAGTGTTTGATACATTAAAGTTTGAGATTTTACTTTCGTTTGTTTAATAGTAGCTTGGACAAAATTTCGTACTTTGGTAACATTTTTTTTTCTTTTTTTCTTTTCGCTTTCTAGTTGGGATTAGTGTAGTGTTTGCATCATACGGTGGTCATGATAGCTTACACTAAAATCCGTATACGGTTATACGATGACTAGGTGTGTGCAAGAGTCCAAAAACAGAGTGGATGCAACTTGATCAAAAACGAAAAAGAAATTATGACTATGACCGGTCACGCATTTATGTGTTTAGTTTCGGTTTAAAATTAGTTCGGGCCACATATTTATGTGTTTATTTTTCGGTTTAAATTTAGTTCTGATACAAACCAATCGGTTATGGAAAGTTGTCTAATGACAGGTGACTAGGTGTGTATTGGATCGCACTTGTCCGAGAAGCAAATATATATATGTTCAATTGATTATGAACACTTTAAAAACAAAAATCCATATGCTCTAACTATGATCAATGGTATGTCAACAAGTCCTTTAAAAAACACCAGAACATAGCAAACAAAATAGTTCTAGTTGTCGCCGCAGTATATTACATTTTGCAAGACGAAATTATAAGTTATTCAAAAATGAATCAAGGCTATCAAGATTAGAGGATGTGATGGCTAAGACCGGCCGTAACAGACTAATAGGGCTGTATTCGACACGTGAAAGTGTAAAACCCTTTAGACCACGTGTGGTCTCTATAACATCACCACTACCACCACGTGTAGTGGGTGGTTTTGTACTCTGGTTTAGTAAATGTGTTCGCGAAATGCACTACTTATCACTTATCTTCTCCTTTCATTCTTTTCATGTGTCATGATCATATAATTAATAGAATTTTTAGGCAAAACTTTTTGAAACAAGTATCATTTTCCATAATATAGTGTTTGAGATTAATACAGTTTTTCACATTTGATTTACCAATTTTCATTGCTACTGTACTATCTTTTTTAAAAATCACTTTTCATTGCTACAATAAAAAGGAGAAAAAAAAAAAAACTTTTAAATGAGTGTCGGTGGTGTCTGATGTAACACGTGTATGATCTTGCCTTAAATTTGCTAAAAAGTAAAGTAGTACATGCTACCAATTGACCAAAACATCCTTACAATGGACCAAGTCAAAGGACAAAAGAGTAAATTAAGAAACTAGACCCAACAAACCCACTACAAAAACACACCATTCGATCAAGACAAGGATTTGGGGCAAACAAAAAAAACTCATACAACTGAAATAAACGAGGCGGCAGAGGAAAGGTTTCTCAAGGGTTGTTGCCGCCTTCTGTTGCTGATGACCGATTTGCCCCCATAATCAACAACCCTTTCATGTTTGCTGAACGTACGTTTATCTATCTTTACTACATATAAACAACAAGGAAAATAATAATAATAATACAGTAATAAGTATAGTACCATGTTCTGCGAGTCTGTGACCATGGGGTACATACAGATCGCTGGTATTAGCTTTATCTGCTTACTGGATTCTGTCTTTAGCTATTTAACCTTTTTCATGAGTATTAATAGAGGCGGTGATGATGATATTCATGTTCTTGTTGTATGAGTTAATCAACAAAGTTTGAGATTAACCGTATCTTGGCGGGGTAATTTTGTAATTGCAGCCATGGCGGTTTTATCCTCTTTGTTTTGATTCCTTTCACAGATCTGAGCCTCATTTTTTATTTTNGTGGACTGTGGATAAGGTGAGAGAATCAATATGATAGAAAAAAATGCTGTCACTATTTTTTAAAAAAACTTTTAAGGCAAAAAATGTTTTGATAAGAAAATGCCGACACTTATGAAAGGTTCGCCTGAAGCCTGTTTACGACGTTGTCGCCATCATTCTTATAAAGCACTTTTTTATTCATTGTCGATTCATTTTTTTGCCAAAACACACGACATTTGCCAACCTACCATACAAATTAAAGCATTATGTATTAGCGAAAATCTTAAAAAATATTGAAAAGTAGAGATTGATGATAGACACAAAGATACCAGATATAAAAAGAAATAATGTAACCATCAACACCACCCTGATGGAAGTTTGCTCCATGTATTAAAACGAAAAATTTAGCCGATAACACTACGATTGTCACATCTCTAGACACGAGGTATAGAGGTATTTCGCCTGCCAAAATTTAGTAATAAACGAGCGGGGAAGCCTGCGCGTTGCTGCGGGAATGCCGTGCTAAATCTAAATATGAAACGAAAAGATTACCCAAAGAATATTTCGAGACCAAAATGCAACATGTATTTGCCATTTTCTTCCTGAAGTAGTTATAAATTAATCACATTAAGATTCAAAAGCAGTAAAAAATGAGGTCGTCAAGAAAAAAGGTAAAACAAAAGAAAGTATTAGAAGATTTAAAACAGCCAATGTCGATGTTGGGTTCTTGAGCCATGTTTTGCATTCTTAATTTGCAGGTTGCATTGTGTTTATCTCAGTATTTTCCATCATGTAATATAATAAGAGCTTTCAACGTTTTCAGTTGCAGACATTCAACTACAAGATTGGTTGCGCCAGAACGATGTCGTTGACAATAAGTCATTGCACTACTATGAACATCTCCTTGTATGATACAATAGGTATCACTTGATGGTTTTTTTTTTTTCAGGCCAATCTTTTATTTCTTCCTAATTTCTGACACAATGATGCACCTGAAGAAAATTGAAAGGCCCAATGACTGGTAAAAGAAATGATTTAAAAATCCATATGGAAAAAATCAGTATGTTCACATAACAAAATATGAAAAAAGGACAACCTTGTTCTATTCCAAAACATTACCACATGTTCATGGGCAAAACGACATGATTCATCCTGGTGGTTGGCAACAAACTGTGCCCATTTTACCCCCACACTTTAGCTCCGAAATGCACCTACTGCAGTCCTATTTCATCACCGCAAAAACACCCATTTAAGCCCCTAAATGCACTTGTAACAGCCCCTATTTCAGCCTCATATTCCACACCCATTACAGTCCACACACTGGCCCATCCATTTCTGCCCTCTTTCATCACCCAAATCCACCCATTTCACCCCCCAACTGCACACACTTCAGCCCTTATTTCAGCACTCAAACGCACCCATGTTAGACGCTAATCCAGCCCCAGATCATGTATAAGTAATATCGACTGTTCCTCCATGCATCAACCATCTCTTTTTGGCAACTAATATGACCAGAGACTAAACCTGTTACATCAGCAATACATTTGCAATTAAAAGTTATTTTGGATAAAAAAAATATTGACATTTGAATCCTAACACCATAACCAATTGTAACTATTAACAAACAATTGCATAATCACTTCTAAAGCCCACATCTAAACAGTGGCAAATTCAGTTTAAGACAATTATAGTCTCCTAGATATCCCAAGCATTGTAACTGTATAGTTATTAAAAATATGTTAAAGTACACAGAATGCAGGTGAGTCCGCCAAAAATTATCATGGCAATATAACAGTGGCAAAAGTATTTAAACAGTGAAAGAGATAAATGGGGTGCTATATTTCGGCAAAGCTTACTTCTTCAGGGCTGCTGATCTTTGGGGAATGCCGTTTGATTGTCGGCTTTGAAGGAACAGTTGATTCACATATGGATTCCCTGCACATAAATAAAAAATATCAACTACAATGTAGTTGCATTTCGTTACCAATACAGGATAAAGCATCTAAACTTCACTCAACTGTATTCCACTTCTTTTTTTTTCTTAATATATGTAAAATATCTTGTTATTCTAATGCGCAACATTGTACTAATTTATATTTATAATAGCTGTATTAAATTCCTTATGCATCATATATTTTTCACATTGTTTGCGCCTTTATTTGAAACATCTCTAAACTTGATTAACATCTCTAAACTTGATCCCAACCAAATTTCAGGACTCGTCTACCATATTACCTGCCATATTTCCTGTGTTAAATGAGCTCAATCCCGTAACTGATTACGGGATAGTTGCAATACAATACAATCCCCCACCACTCATAATAACAACTTAATTGTTCTTTTGGTTGTGTGTGTTTTATGATGGAGATTTTAGTAGCACTATACTAAGAGGATGTTTGCGATCGCCTATTTCTTTGTTTATGCTTTTGCTTATAAATACATACTTATAAGCTGATTTAAAGATCCAAACTCTCAAAATTGCTTATCTTCTTAAAATAAGCAATCCAAACACCCTGACAATGAAAAAAGTTCTGCAATTTGACATTCTAATTCTTCAATAAGGTTCATGTGAGATAATACTTAAAGTGAAAATAGTCAAAATACTACTCCACAAATACTTTTAGTTTTGGTTCACTAAAATTTTAATATAGATGGTTCAATAAAACTATACTATAGATGGGTCAAACTGAAATATTATTTCTTAAGCACACTTTACCAGAGGTTCCCAAGATTCTTGAAATTGCAAAACACGTGGTACCTGAGGTTTCTAAGCCAACTGTTCCTGAGTTTCCAGAATCCACATTTGTTGAGATCGCCAAACCCGTAATTCCTCATGCTTCAAAGGTGACGGTACCCTAGCTTCCAAAGGCCACAGTCGCTGAGATTCCCAAGCCCGTACTTCCAAAGGTTCTAAACCTTGTCACCTTTGTAAAACTCTAAAGTTGTCTCCAACAGGCTGCAAAAATAAAAACTGCCAAAATTAGTTGCAGAAAAATCGGCCAAAATTAGTTGCACCTGTATGCACTTACATAAAAGACTATGGGGGTGTTTGGATTAACCTATTTTCCAGACCTATGGGTTTATTTCAATTGAGAAAATCTTATACCAAACGTCAAATCCATGAATCAAACATGGAATTCAAATAATCACTGCAAAACTATATTGATTTCTTATAAATTTAAAGAGGGAAAAAGAACCTTTTACCAAAATTTCACGCTTACGGATTTATTCTTTTTTAGCTTCTGACCTAAGACTTCCCTGCACCTCAAAAATGACTACGGCTCCTGCCACCTAATAATATGAATACCTAGCCATAAAAACATCTAAACTTTTAGCAACACAAACATCTAATGCATTCATAAGAACAAATTGGAGTAAACATGAAACATCTAAAGCACAACCCACCAAAAGTTATTTCAACATATATTCAGACAAACCAAAAAATTGTAACCACACACAACAAAAATCAGGACATTACACGATGGCTTATTATCTCAGCTCATTTTGGGCTTATGAGGTTGGTTTGTTCAGCCTATGGTGGGTGGAAGAAAGCTTATGGCTGCTTATCTCAGCTCATTTTGGACATAACATGTAACAAAAAATAAATAAACCTAATTACTAACACAAATCCAAGAAACCCTAACCTCAAAAAAAAACTGCCCATAACTCGTCCATATCACTCATTTCCTGTAAAAACATAAAATATACACAATCAAAACAAAAAAGATTGAATCTTTATAACACTAAGAAAATGGTAAAAGCATGAGATAAGAGACAATTAACTGTTTCGTTACTGTGTATAACGTCTTTCTTGACCCTGCCGGAATCATTGTCACACCACCGCCGCCAACTCCGGTCGTCTCTGTCTCGCATTAGATCTAAGAGATCGGGCCTTATCTTCCATCTCAAACCTATTTTCATTTAAAAGGTTTAAGTTAAAACGCATAATGACACACAATTAAATTTGACAGAATATAAACCATATCTTCATTAACTTAAACCCTTTCAAAAATCGACCATAACTTAAAACGCATAATGACACACAATTAAATTTGACAGAATATAAAAAGAAACTTACACAATAATCTTTAAACCTCAAAATTAGTTGTGGAGAATAAACAACAAAAAAAAAGGCTGATTTTCCGTTGATCTGGGCTCCTTGGTTTGAGAAAGGTGTTATGGAAATTTCTAGAGAGAGAGCGACAGAGATAGAGAGGTGGGAGTGTGTGTTTTTGTGAGGATGAAGGGTCTAGAATGGGGGACCGGGAAATATCTTATCCTGGGAAATAATGGAACGGAAACGGGAGAGCACTGTCTGAAGCACTGTAGCAGTAATGAATAGTGCACATAACGGAACGGGGAACGGAATAGTGGCTCCCTTTTAGTATACAGCTAGGTGAAGAAAACGGGTGTGTAACGGGTCTTTGAACGGAACGGGATTTTGGGTTTTAGCATATACGAGCGGGGAAGCCCGCGCGTTGCTGCGGGTGAGTTTGTGTGCGCGTTTTATGTTCGTTTAGTTTTGAAATTTAACTAATACTCAAACTCCTTTCACGTAATTTCAATTTTTCAGCTACATAAAACCAATCAAATCAAGCAAACGCAACCAATATTTCCAGAAATCCAAAGTAAACATTATGGAAAAACACAAATATACAATTGACATCAGAAAGTACAGTTACATGACACTAAAGATTGAAGTTGTACGCAATTGAGCAGCTTTCTACTTTGTCGATCTTGATCCTATGAACAAATGGAGAAGTTGTAAGATATCAAAAATTACAATATAAAACATTTTGCCTGTGCTATGTTTTTTTCTTTGTCGTTTGCAAATCCTGCAAAGTCTTTTAGACATGGCAAGAAGAACGCCATTCACTTGTTACACCGAGTGCTTCAGAATAAATTCACTGGACGAAAGCTGTGTGGGGTCATAAAACTGAAAGATGAGATGAGCAAATAAGAATCTCATATGCTTACAGCATTTAAGCAACTAACAATCTGATTACAATGCATATAGCATGCTGCCAACCGCACCATTATAGAAAGTTTTATCTTTAGCTACAGTTGCAAATAATTTATTTTAACTCTTTCAAACCAATCTTTATCCTAATATTATAAGTTCACAGTAGGTATCAAAGCTCAAAGTGAGCCTGCATACTGCAGCCCTCTTGCATAGCAAATGAATATGGAAAAACAATAATTATTAAATAAAGTGACGATTTTGAAATACCACATCTGTTGCATTTTAACACCAATGTTCTATTTCAGTCAAACCCACTTTCACATATTCAGCATTACTGAGTGGGCAAGCATTTAAGTCATAATGGATTTACTCTAATATAGGGGTGTTTGGGATTGCATATTTTTTCGATAAGCGATTATAAAGGATTTACGCTAACATCAATCATTTTACTGGTATTTGGCATCGGCTATTTTTCCGGTTGGTCAGAGATAAAAATCATAAAAACATATAGTAAGGTAAAGACGGTGTAGTATACAAAATATTGAAAAAAACTTGATCTAAATATATAATGGCTGTAAGTACAATGTGGTAAGAAATAAATTGAAAGAACGTTATTCACCTTGAGTTTCAACGCCCTGCATGTTTCCAATCTCAGCCACCAATTCATATTTGTCTAGAAAAAAAGTTCAATCATGAGATCACCAAACGTTAGCTGAATCATGACAATCATTCTTCGTGACGATGATCCTCATGTTGCCTCCTCAACAGCAACAACAACAGATTCAAATTTATTAAAGCTCTCGTCAAGGGCAACCATGGCAGCAACATTTATCTAAAATTTGGACAAAAGAGTATCATTATTTTGTAAACAAAGCCTGCCATGAAGGAGGTTGGATGTAGAATAAAAATGTGGATATTGAAATCGATAAATTAGAAAAGAAATATACCTTTTGTAGTTTTTCTTCCAAGCTGGTAAAGAAGGTTTAATGCACACAAAGATGAGGCTCAGATCTGCATTTTCTTTGGGCAACATGGCGCACCCGCTATGGCTGCAACCACATAATAGACCGGTTTGACATATAACGGTATACAATGAAAGTCGGCATTAAGAACAAATACCTCGTTCAAACTTTCTTAGCATGCCTAACACACTATTGCAGCAGCTCTTCAGCATATAAACTCTCGAGTTTCTGATCTGAGACCAAATAAAGGCAAAACAGTCATTTGATAGTGAAACTTGAAAAACATAGCAAAAGTGTACATTCTGCCTATATACATAATCACACACACACACACATACATACCTCCTCCATCTCAGTATCGTCCGCCTCTGTTAAACGTAATGCCTATTTCTCCATAAAAACAGAAGCCAAAGTTAAATACAAAAGCGAATTCTGAAAACACGTAGCCACATAAATATAATATGGCAAGAAACAAAAATAAAAAATCTTATTACCTTGAAGTTCACTGTTGCTTGATTATACATGCTCTGTCCCCGTATCATGGGTCAATAAAGGACCAGCAAAATGTTTTTGTTGCGGATGACCAAGACCAACCTGTCGCCTTGTTGCAGCATTGGTATCAACTGAACTCAGAACAATAGTTAAGTATAAAAGCAAGCTGTAAAAGTATATTTTGAAACAAATAAAGTCTATTAGGAAAAAAAAAATATTACTCACCTTGTCGTTCTACATTGATCAATCCCACAGGTTCACTCTGCATATATGGGCCAACAAACGATCATAAGAAAGTTACCATCACGGTTGCCAAAAGGGAACCGGTACCCTTCACATAAGGATAATGAGTCATTTTCTTACCGATTTCCATATATGTGAATTCTAAATTTTCTTGCCGCCACATACACATCTGCACAGAACATCAATATAAAGTATCTGTAAACTTATAAATGAAAAATTGAAAATAAAGACTAATTCATTGACTATGTGCATAATAAGATTCTAGTTGAAAAATTGCATTGAACATCTTTATTTACACTATTCTCCAAATGCAACAAATAAATAAAACTCGGTATAAAAAAATTCACTTTTTGTTGATTGAGTATAATGATCTAACACACCAAGTTGAATCACAACTGATATCCGGACCCCAAACATCATAAATGCAAGCAAGCCAATAAGAAATATTACACTAATTTTGAGGAAAATTTGAAATGTAAAATTGCAGCAGGATTAAGCAAGTTTATTCAGAACACCGCCAAGTCACCTTACAACGGGCACATAACGATGTCTCGACAAAATCATTGTTCCATTTCTCAAGGATTCTAGCAATTTTTTAGAAAAGCAAATCCAAACACCACCTACAGGAGTATATTATGTTTAAGCATCTTATACATACGAATTTAAAGCGAAAAGAAATCCCAAAATTAACTTAGGACTTTTAGTAAATTGATTCGGTGGACATTTTTCAATAAATAAATAGTAATTATTTGTACAAAACGAACATTTTTTACAGAATAAGCAAATCCAAACACCATTTTCATGAACTCATGTCAAGCAAATTATGAACACCTATTTGTGCGTATAAGCAAAAGCAGGAAGAATTAGCAAGGTCAAAGACTCACTTACCGGTAACGAAAACGCGGAAGTGTGTTGTTATATTACTATCTTAACAACCTACTAATAAGACGCTAACCTAAAAACACATCATTAACCTATCGTGTAAAAAAAAACACAATCTCTCATTTTCATAATCTAACTAAAAAAATAACCAAAAAAAGGTCAATAATTGTTATATACCTAACTCCAGGTTAATCCGCTTCCAAACCAAACCATTTTCTCGCCAACCTAATTCCAGAAACCACAAAACCAAACACCATTAAATTGGAAACAAAAAGAAACCTTCATCAAGAAATTCAACAATGGATGAAGAAAAAGTAACACACAGCCGTAGTAACTCGTCCAAATTATGCAACCAAAGAAAAATTTTGAAGTTGACTTACCTTTATAAAATCCTAATAATCTCAAATAGCCGCTCATTTCCTGTAAAAGCACAAAATATACACAATCAAAACAAAAAAGATTGAATCTTTATAACACTAAAAAAGGATAAAACCATGAGATAAGAGACAATTAACTGATTCATTAGAGTTTATAACGTCTTTCTTGATCCTGCCGGAATCGTTGACACACCACCACCGACAACTCCGTCGTCTCTGCCTCTCATCAGATCTAACAAATCGGCCCTTCTTTGTGGGTTTGATCAAATCACATGTTCATTTTCAAATTAAAAGATATGATAAAAGATATGATCAAGGGAAATTTTTAGAGAGAGAGCGAGAGAGATAGAGGTCTGTGTGTGTGGTTTTTTGTGAGGACGAAGGGTCTAGATTGTGGGGGAGGAAATATCTTATCCGGTGCAAAACGGAACGGGAGAAACGGAAATCACTGTTTGAAGCACTGTATCTCTAATGAATAGTGCGCATAACGGAACGGAGAACGGAAAACGGGCTCCCTTTTAGTATACAGCCACCTGAAGGAAACGGATGTGTAACGGGTTTTTGAACGGGCCCAAAAAGTGGGTTTTAGTATATATTATAATTTTAATGGCCATAAATACTGGTCTAAAGAAATATTTAATTTATGACATGAGAGAGTTGCAAGTTATCCAACTTTTATCCACAACTGTCAGTGGATGTGGTGTTAATCAAAGCAGTAAACTCGAGATAATTCGGCCATTTTAACTAGTTGAACTGGGAACACGTTAGGTCACTTGAAGTCGGTTTTGATGAAAAGCCAGTTGAATCGAGAATCGCTAACTACGCAAGATCATATTAAAAACACGAATATTCTAAAACATTGAATCAAACACTAAAATGTTAGTGTTCGTTTGGTATGACACTGTGAAATGGGTTTTGAATTGAAAAGATACTTGTTATTTGTTTGGTTGTTTTTTTTTGAAATAAGAAATGGAGTTTTAATCAAAAAGTGATACTTGGCTATTTAGAGGGCTTCAACTTTCAAGTGGTTATGTGTATTTTTATGGGCTATCTTTATTTCTTTCTCTCTATACATGTAGACCTCATTATATGCCACATTTTTTTTTCTTCCAATATTTTATCATTCAAATAATATATTGTATTTAAAATTTATTATAAAATATATTAAAAAATATAATTTCACTCTTAAACCTATCTTAAATCCAAATCCTATATCAAACCCAAACCCACCTATAAGCCAAGCGAACCTTTAATGTATGTAGCAGCTTAAGAAAACCACATATTCATCTTGTAATTTTGCAAGGGTATTGGTGAAAGTGGCTTTTAGTGTCTACAATGAGTTTTACGAAACGACTTTAATATATAGGATTGCGATTCTTTAAAGTTCAATGTGAACATGATAGGTCATGTTAGTGTTATTTTGAGTGAGATTTTAAATTTGATTAAAATAAAAATGAAACATTAAAGGGTACATTTTTTCTCTTCTCACAAAACATCAACATGGCCTAATCGTATTCAATTTGAACTTTACAGGATCTCAATCCGCTTAATAGTTAAAGATATGTAAAAATGTGTCATAACATTTTCATGTTAAAAGTTAACCAACTTGTCTTATAATTAACATGAAATCAAACAAATTAAAAATATATTAAATGAAATTGATATATTAAATACTTTAGTTATTGTAAAAATAAGTGTATGATTTTCATGTTGATCAACTCATATATTATATAATTATAATAATATTATGAAATTTCACATTAATATTAAGTAAGTGTGCAAATTGAAAGCTAAAATATTTAAAAACTATTACACATTATGCATGAGTTTACATAAATAATGAACGTTTCACCTATATAAAAAATTATATATTTTGTATTAATCATGACAAAAAGACAAACACGATATATACATTTTGCACATTAAAAATGCAAATTTGTATGTTTTTACTACATGTTTATGTCGATTGTTATTATATTTTAAATATAAATTGGGAAAAAAAGTTTAATTGTTAAAGGGGTGTGAAATAAAAAAGGGCCAAAGATTTGCAAATATGAAGGTAAATAAAAAGTGTTTTTCAAATTATGTACACATACATTATATCTATTATTTCTTCATTGTAACACCCCCATTTTTCATAGATCGTAACAGATTTAGAGTTGGGGTATTACTTCATGAAAACAAAGACAATATAATAGAAAACGACTCGAAAAGAGACGTTTTTGAAAAAGGTGTTATCATTCATTTATTCATCAGAGTTTTTACAGTAAAAGATATACTTTTACCAAAAGAGAGGTCCCTAAGATACGTTTTAAGGTAAAAAAACAAATGAATGATAACTATTATGGACGTCTTCATGTCCAGTTCTTCTTCGTGCCAGGATTCCTAAAGAGCTCAATTACCTAGGATAACATGCTTAAAAGTCAACACTAAGGTTGAGTGAAAGTCATAGGTTTAAGTACATAGAGAGTGAATACAAGTTCCACAAGGTTCAGCTTAAACCCTATGCGTGGAAAAGTTTTAAGATAGCGGGTATATTGCACTAAACTCATGAACCACACGTTAACAATCCGGGTCATGGGGGCTGCAGACCCAACCATGAGGGGATGAGAAGGATAACTTGCCAAAGTTAATCCTTCGGGAGGTTCAAATATAATACTTATTGATACCATCCAGAGAGAGGTAGTATCAACGGGAGTTGTCAAACTCCAATAGATCTATCTATTATATTCGCGTTCACTTGTGTAAAATATCACAAGCGATTAGATTCATGAATTTGGTTATGTAGTGGTGGCAGATAGTTTACTCGTGCAACAACCAAAGAACAAGACTTGTATTCTATTTAAAGCACGTATCCCCCTCATAGGCTTTGTAAAGCATTTAGAAAGAGTTAAAAAGGTATGAGGCTATGAAAACTCACCTGGGTCTAAGGTAAGTAGGGTAAGGGTTTAGACAGCTCACTCACGTATCCTGGGGGTAGTGTAGGTGTGTGTATGTCAAGTCTTAGTCTAGGTTTTCTCAACTAATCACTCTTAGGGTTTTTACATATAACATAATACCGTTCGGGCCATCGTAATCCAGAAGTATAACTCCTCACATGAAGCTCCCTACTATTGTATTATGCTGCCAACATAATGTTCGGGCCATCATAATTCAGAAGTATATAACTCCTCAAACGAAGTTCCCTACTATTGAGTTATGTTGTTATTAGGTTTAGTTATAACATAACACCATTCGGGCCATCATAATTCAGAGGTCATGCAATAATCATTTAAGGAGCCAGGGCACATTGAATAGTAAACCAAACAAACTCGTAAAAACGAAATATCCACATGATACCCCTCACATGAAGCTCCCTAGTATTGTGTTATGCTTCTAACTTAAAATAGGTTTTTATACTTATATGAAAATAGTCCATTTATACCCTTTAAGTTTGCATATTTACACTTTCTACCTTATACTTATAAACTTATAACATTTAAGCATATAACTTCTTAACTTTTACACGATTGATGCGTGGTTTTGCGACCTTACAACAGGTTTTACCTCTCGAGGGATCTCAAGAGGCTTACAACCCCACCAGGCAGTGTACCTGACCGATGTAGTATAGTGAAGTGGTAAGTACGGGGGATTGATCGTTCAACTCAAAGAATAGTGTTCGTTAGGATTGAAATTTATCTACTAGGTCTAGAGATGAGGGATGATTCTTTTTTATATTTTTATATTTAAAGGAAAGCAAGTGAAATCTCGGTTTGGAAGAAGGGGCGGAATTAGTTGCTAATCAACTAACCCAAAAGCTACTACTTAAACTAATGTGCAGGAAAGTAAACTAGGGTTCTACAAGGGAAGTGAAGCATGTCTACCTATGATGTATTACTCCTTGCTAGCTATCCAATTCTACCTATTGAGTTGTCACACCTTGTTTTAATTGACGGGTTGCATTCCTTAATACCATTCGTGGGGGTGTGTACAAACTTCCCCAACTCTATAAGCTCCTACTTCACTCCTATGTCGAGCCGGCTAAGAAGCTCCTAACATGGGATCACTAGAATTCGCTCATGCATTAAATACAACCATATAACCGTAGTACACCTTGGTTCATGTTTCTTAAGACGTTCAAGCAAGTTACCGTATAGGAGGTTAGCCAGTTTTCTTAAGCCTAACATCGATATCACCCAATCAAAACAAGAAGCAATAGGAAGCAAGAATTATAAACTAAACCAACTAGATCTATTGAAGTTGTCACGCCTTAATTGATGGAGATAGACACACACATCAACAAGAAATTAATAAGATCTAATTAGTTATACACAAGTTTCACACAATCATAGGTAAACACTAGGTGATTTAGCAAAACATAATCAATGAAGAACAAGCAACAATAATAATGGAAGACATAATTAAGATAGAATCAACACACCAATACAAGATGTTTATGGAGTGATTAAGGCCCTCTAAGTTGGTGGAAAAACACCTACCCTAACCCTAGAATCGGACTTAGGGTTTGGGGCTTACAAATAATGAAGTTATGATGTTGTATTTATAGGCAATGTTTTTGTCGGCAAGGCTTGACGACGTCACCTTATACACTTGACGGCGTCAACTTCCCTTTTTCACCAAATTGTAGATCTTTTCGTCCTCTTCGCGTGGCCTTTTGAATCACCCAAATCCGAGTTCGTGTAAGATTTTATGGCCAAAACAGTGACAGCTACTCCGCGCGCAAGTTATGATTGTCTTGATTAACTTGTGACGGTTCCACTTTGGTTTCTTCTCGTGCAAGAATTCTTTCTGACGTCATCACTCTTTATCATCTGACGCCGTCAGGTTGAATCCTGACGCCGTCACTCTTTAAATTCCAAAATCCCATTCTGGCCCGTCAAGGAAAACCTTCATATCCACCTCTTTTGTCCTAGCTTGACGCCGTCACCTCACAAGCCGTGACGCCGTCAGGTACTGTTACAGTATAATTTGGAGACTTTGTCGTTTTCTTCACTTTTATGCTTAAAAAACGTCCAAAATGCTTCCTTTTCCAGATTTCTTCTCCAAAGTACCTAAAATGACAAAAGGAATGATTTAGGGCAATATTTGATCAAATAATTACGACTTAGGGCTTAAATGACCCCCCAAAAGCGGTACACTTTTCGCCTCATCAAATACCCTTACACTTGAGATTTTCTTGTCCTCAAGCAAATGCGCTTTTATTCTAATCAAAATACAAGTTAGGGGTCATTTAACACTAATATAAAAGTAATTACAACAAATAGTCGTTCCCCTTCAATCATAATAAGCACGGAGATTACATACTAGCACCTCACAAGTAGTGTTTAGATACTCACATATCTCAGGTGTCATAAAAATATATCTCACAAATGAAAATGAATAATATCTCTCACTACCTGTCATAGCAAATAGATTACCATAGGCTTGGGAAAGGATCAAAAACCTTCTCCACTAGGCGTAAGCATCTAAGATAAACTATCAAAGAGGACTTTACAAAAAGGGTTGTAATGAGGTGTAGGTATATGATAAACACGGTTTTGTTGGATAAGGGATATTTTACTGGTGGCGAGTTAAAGATCTTGATTAATTACATGTACAATATGGCGTTGCTAAGCCAAGACTAGACTCGACTTAAGCTAATCAAAAACTAATAAAACATAAAATAAACATAAAAAGAAACGGGATGGTAGTCCGTATGTTTTTTCTACTTTTCTTTTTCTCATCATTTTTTTTTTCTTTTTCTTGATTTTTTC